>CAUYUJ010013969.1:52108-54608 GCA_963575745.1 Prorocentrum cordatum | reverse complement strand
GCGCTCTTGGGGGCGGGTGTCGTTCGGACGCGTTGCGTGGGGAGTTTTGATGGTGAAGCAGTTCCCTGGGGGTCGTCTCTCGATGGGGCGAAATAGAGTCGTCGTCAAGATGCTTCTTTGGGGGGCCTCTTGGGGTCTGTTGAGAGGCCGTTCGGGGGCGCCTGGGAGACATGTTTGAAGCCTTCTGGGGCTTCTTTTGGGCCTCCTGGGAGTCTCCTGGGGCCTCTTGGCGACATCTTGGGGCCTCTTGGAGGCCTCTTGGGGCCTCTTTGGGACCTCCTGGGCGCCTTCTGGGACGGAGGGCTCCATTTTTGAGTTCTCGGTATCCCTCCTGAGTCCCTCTTGGGCCCGTCTTGGGGCCTCTTGGTCCGTCTTGGGCGGCACTTGGGCCGTCTTGAGGGCTCTCTTGGGTCGTTTCGGCGCCGTCTTGGGAGCTTCGTGGGCCGTCTTGGAGCGGTCTTGGGGGCCTCTTGGGCCGTCTTGGAGCGTCCGGAAGCCGAAAAAGCCAGAACACAAAAAACATTGAAAAAACAATGAAAATCAACGATTTTGGCCTCTTGGGGCTCTCTTCGGAGGCCTCTTGGAAGGCTCTTGGGGCGTCTTGGAGGCCTCTTGGGCTGTCTTGGGGGCCTTTTGGGCCGTCTTGGGGTCATCTTCGGCGTCTTCGAGCGCTCTTTGGGCGTCTCGGGGGCCTCTTGGGCAGTCTTGGGGGCCTCTTGGGGCACTCTGAGCGCGCTCTGGGGAGCCTGAGAGGCCGCACCCAGAAGGAAAACCATCTCTGAGTAGACTTGGGCGGCGGTCGGGCGGCGGTCGGGCGGCGGCCGGGCGTTGGTACTTTTCGCCGGGGGACCCCCAGGGGCCGCCCCGCGCGCGCGAACTAGAAATACTGTTAATACTGTTAACCAGTTACCGGAGATCTTAGCACGCCCTGGCCCGTTGGGCCGGCGAATTATGGTTTTGACAAGTTCTTTGATTCTCCAGGAGCGCTGACCCCTGACGTTCTTTTCATCATCGACGTGGTCTTTTGCGTGCTGTTCACAATCGAGTTACTTTTGAGGCTTGTGTTCCTGCGTGTAGATTTTCTATGTGACCCTTGGGGATGGCTTGATATAGTATTTGTGCTGACCACTGATATTACCACCTTCTTTTTCCAGGGGGGCAAAGGGGGGGATGGGCTTCCGATCTCGACCATTCGTATCCTGCGTTTGGCACGGCTGCTGCGGATCATGCAGCTGGTGCGATCCATCAAGCTGTTCGATTCTCTCTACCTAATGACAACAGCGCTACGAGGGAGCATGTCTGCACTGATGTGGGTAATCGCCTTCCTTTTCCTCATTCAGACGCTGTCTGCCCTTTTGCGCACGAACATCGTCCAGGATTTCTACCTGGGGCAATCTTCTAATGGAGACGAGTTCTTTGAGTCTTCGCTTGGAAGGAGGCAGTCTTCAAGTACTTTGGTACCTACTGGAGAGCTATGGTGTCTCTTTTCGAGTTGATGCTGGCCAATTGGCCTCCGATCTGTCGCCTAATGATGGAAACGATGGATGAGGTTTGGTCGGTCTTTGTCATTCTCTACAAACTGTTAATGGGCGTCGCTGTGATTGGCGTGAACATGGGTGTCTTCACACAAGACACTTTCCGGGCTGCTGATAGCGATGACCAATTCATGATCAGGAGTAAGGATAAGCAAGATAAAACACATCTCGCCAAGATGAAGGCCCTTTTCGAGAAGATGACTAAGAACAGCGAGTGCGCGACCGTGGATTCAGCACTGTTCGAGAAAACTCTAAAGAGTCCAGAAATGCGATTGTGGCTGAAGGCGATGGACTACGACATTAGTGATGCAAGCTTGCTTTTCTATTTGATCGATTCGAACGACGATGGCAAGCTCACAATAGAAGAATTCAGCCAGGGGATGGCAGCATTAAAGGGTGGTGCCCGTAACGTCGATGTCAAGTTGTTGCTTCGACAAAGCCGGGTTGGCAGAATGCTTCAGTCATCACGCAACATTGGGGACGCCAAAATGTCTCGCATGTCCACCGTCGAGGCCCTTCGACGATTCGAGATGCCGTAGGAAGCTTCGCCGAAGGATAGTTATGCAGCTTTGTGAGAGTGCGTGGCCACACCGTAGCAACCTCACTGAAGCTCGCCGATTGCGGGTCGGCCAGCGAGTAGTTACCCAAACCATTTTCCTGAATTTTGCTGCAAGGGTACAATGTCCCGCTGTCTGCGACAAGTCCTGCCATCGTGCTAGCCCAGTAAACTTTGAGGCACCGGTTCGAGAGGTGGAAGGAGGCTGTAACATGTGGATCAAGTAGCGCTAAAGGTAGAGTGTGCGTTGACGACTGTAGTAACGGTCAGAGCGCCGCAACTTGGCACACGTGGGCCGTCTTGAATTCACGTCGGGTCATCTTAGGTCGTTCTGGGGCGGATCGGAGGAGGAGGAGGAGGAGAGTGAGGAGGAGGAGGAGGACAAGGAGGAGGAAGAGGAGGAGGAGGA
>CAUYUJ010013969.1:42500-50000 GCA_963575745.1 Prorocentrum cordatum | reverse complement strand
GAAGCGATGTACTACAGGATGGGCATACTATCTGTTCGGCTCGGGCGCGCGCCTCCAAGGAGGACATCTAGTATTAGTATGTCTCTGCGCGTCACAACGAATGCGGGGGGGGTCGAGCGCTGCGGGAGCGAGCGTGGCCCTAAAGGGACCCTGAGCCCCACATGCTGTCACCGCGGGCCCAAAAGGGTGCAGGAGAGGTGCGCGTTGCTTCACCCCGGGCCTGTCTTTGCCCCCCCCCTCCCCCTCTCTCTCCACGAACACTCAGGAGCTGTGTGCTGAGCACCGAGCGCAGGGGACCCTGCAGCCTGGGATGGCAGCGGATGCGGGTATGGCTCGAGGTGCGCAACCCAGCGAGATCGGGCGCGCCTGCCTGGCGCGCCCTTGCCCAGGCTCCGCCCTGCCCAGCAGGTGCTGCCGCTACGCGGCGCGGGCGAGTTTGGGGCCGTGGGCAGCAGTCGCGTGCTCTAAGGTAAAAGCGCACAATAAGGATACGCAACTTTCCAAGGTTACACTTGCAGCCTTGCCCCTTCGGCCCATCCTTGCATCCTTCGGCCCATCCTTGCCCCTGCGGCCCCATCTTTGCCCCGCTTGAAACACGTCAACATGGCCTGCTGAGCCCCTTGCATCCTTACGACGCATCCGTATTAGGCGTTCTGACAGTACCTGGGGGACGAGATGAAGAGGCAAACCGAGGAGTCGTGGCGCTATCCTTGGACGAAGTCGTGCTCGGCGCTGGCAGCGCGCCTGCAGAGGCGAGAGGCTGTGCCACCAACGCCAAGGCTCTATCCGGCTCGCATCGATGCCCTGTGGTGGGTACTGCCCCAGGGCGAGTGGAGGAAGGAGGAGGAGATGGCGTCTCGATGCTCTACACTGTCCAGTTGGGCGGCGTGTGCAGGGCAGTGGATAACTGGTTAGTCTCGATGCTGTACACCTTGCCCGCGCTCCCGGAGGCGCTCAGGGGGGGCGAGCGCGCGCTCGGACAGACTTCCTGCCGCCGAAGGAGAACGGAGGTGGCGTTTCTTCGAGAGTTGCCGTGCTCATGCTGATACACACTTCTCGGGGTAGCTGCCGGGCTTACCACTGCAGCCGTGGAAAGACAGGTTCGACATGGTCATGCCGCTACTGCGGGCGCATAGTGAGCCTCCGATGCAATAGCGGCATACATAGGATTCGCTTGGCCACAGAGCTTGCTCCACAAAGCCAAGCTTCACATATTTTTGACTATTGCCCTGACGCTGAGACTCACGTTGGTACTGGACACGACACATTTGCCCGTGCTCGTGCAACAACTGTTTGGCAGGAAGGTTTATGTTTGCGAATATGGTATTTCCAGCGCTGCCAGGGGGTAACGCCAAAGACAAGCGGAACGGTCACACCCTGGCTGATCGTATCGCCTTGTGATCGGAGGGGCGTCGAACATTGTGGAATGAGGCAGTGAAGCTAGCAAACGCCGACCAGCCCGTGCGACGCAAGCGGGCACGCACACCATCCGACGAGGCAACGAACACAAGAAGACCGGAGCATGCCATTCGGCTGAACGGCAGGGGCCTTCCCAGTAAGACGACCAAGCACGCCACCAGTTTGGGCCTCGCGCCGCACGCAGCAGCGACGGCGCGTACCATGCGTGCTTAGTCTCGCGGAGCGCTAGCTGGCGGATACCTGCCCTCGAGGCCGATGATCACCGCCCACCAAACCACCCCAACCCACCCCTAAGGCCCCGATTTGCCATCCATTTCCAGCGTGGGGGGGGGAACATGGGAAAACACACATATGAAGCCCGTCCCGCCCCCAACCCGAAATTCGGGTCTTCGGGTTGGGTTGAGGTGGTCTGGTAGGTAGCCAGATGAGATCATAGACGGGATGCTTGTGAAGGTCATCCAGTCCTTGTCGGCCGAAGGTGCAGCTGGCCCCTTGGGGGGCAGGCCTCCGGCCTGTGCGCACTGTTCACGCTTAAGTCGGGCATATCCCTCTACAGGAGGACTCTTCAAAAACAGTAAAGAAATAGTCTGGGGACGATTTTCCGACTACTTTTTGCTGGACTATTTTTGAATATTCGTTAGATTATTTTTCATTTTTTCGTCCAACATTCGCCTGTAGGAAGACATGCCCGACCTAAGTTCACGCGAGAGAAGCGGGGGATCGGGTGTCCAGCGCCCTCCTCCCGAGGTGTGGCAACTTGCCCGCGTCCAGGCACGCCCCGCCAGAGTTGCGTGGGTACATCAGGAATGATAATCGCGCCGCGTTGGGATTACCATAATGGGTTGGAGGGCGTTTGGTCAGCGTGCCTTGGATAGGCTATGCGATTACAGGTCAGCAATATTATGCTGGACACGGCGATGGAGGCAATGGGGTGCGCACTTGCTGCTTCGCCATCTCGCTGTGGGCGTGATTGCCAGCGTCGAAGCGATGCCACATTGGGTGCGCCTGTTGCGGGGTGATGAAGCTTCTGGCCCAGACACCTTCCTCAGTGATGGCGGAAACCATGATCGCAACGAAGTTGGCAGACACCGCATGCGAGATATCGCCCCAGGTCACGTTCGTTTTTTTCCCAGGACGCGCGATCAAGTCGCATGCGTGTGGGCGACAAGGGTGCCCCCTCATTTCGGCGCACCACACCGCGCCGCGGCGCAGCGCGTGATTCATGAAAAATGTGGGTTGGCAGAGCCACGGACGGGATTCGCAGCGCATGTGCCTGGCAATGTGGATCTGGCGTCTCTGGATGTGGCGCCGCTTCTCGCGGATGATGTCGCGACTGCCGGTTATTTTGGCGAGGTGTTGCGGGCGCTCAGGCGCGCGAAAAGTCAGTCTTGCCGCTAGTGGAGCTCAGGTACTCGCAGCTGCATGTTGCGAAGGCCGCAGTCAGTCCAGCCAGCGGAGGACTTCTCGGGCTTCGGGGCTGAAGGCTGCGACCCCATCTTGGGTGACAACATCCAAATACTGAAGTTGCGCGTCGGGGGCGAGGCGTTCTCGCGCTAGTATTGCGCGGCATTCGTCACTAAACAGATGTGGCGCATTAATTTATTGGCAGACCTTGGCGCCGCGGGTGCGACGTTCTATTTGTTCACGTTGCGCGTCGACGTCGGCCGCCAAAAGTGCTGGATCTGGACGACGACGCGCAACGCCGCGCTCCTGGTTACAGCGACGCTCGGCAACGACATCACGGACATCGTTTTCGCAGTGTGCGGGCAGTGTTTTCGGCCATGCAGCGCGCCCGCGTCGCCCTCGCGGTCGAGCAGGGTGGACTTGGCCTCTTGGCGGTGTGAGGCCGCGTGGGTACTGCCTACCTCGGCGCCTGGTCTGACGCCGGTGCGTTCTGCGTCGGGGTCCGCATGGGCCGCCATGGTTTCTCGACGGGACCGCGTCCCGCCACTGCGCGCGAGTGTCGATTCGTTGGTCCCGAAACTGCCCGGCGCGAGCGCGCTTGGCGAGGGAGAAAGCCGTCGTCATCACGCAAACCAGAGGACATCGACGCTTTCAACGCCCTTTCGTGGCGGCACGGCGCCGGCCCCGTAGAGAGAGCTCGCGCCTGCGCATTCTTTGCGCTTGACCGGGCAGGAACTGGAGATGGTGCCATCGAAGACGCTCGGCGCGCGCATTTTGCAAGTCGGTCTTGCAAAATGTGCGGTCGCGGAATGGTCTGACCATTCCGCGACCGCTGTCGCCCTTCGACTTCGAGTCTTCGTTGCGGATGGGAGCGTCCCGCGCCCGCGGCGGGGGGCTGCTGGATGGCGGGGGCGCGCCCGCGCCGTCGTCCTCGTCCTGGGCCCGCAGCCGGGCGCAACGCAGTGTCATGCGAGACGTGCGTTTCGACTTGTGCGAGCGAGCGGGTCTCCGCCCAAAAGACGAAGGCTGGCAAGCGTGCTGTGCATCCCCGCGCTAGCCTTGTCCATGCGCCTTCGGGATGGCTCGCGTGGGATCTGGACACCGCCTGTCTCTTTCGATTTCGCAGTAATTGGTAATATAGGGGCGTGCCGCAGGCAAGGGGCAACTTCGGGTGCTGGCGGAGCGTGCGAGGGGGGTGCGATTAGAAGCGCGCTGGCCAGAACAAGCAACAGCTCTACATGGCAGCCGGTTGTTTTTTTGCTGATCGCCCACAATGCAATACGCAGAGTGGAATGACCAAGGCCGCCCGCGTGGACGTTACGCTCCCTGACAATCGTAGGTCGTGCCAGAACACCAATCCTGGAACTTCAATCATACGTTAACACGAATGTACGCGGCGCCAAGGCGAGAACCGCATGTTGAAAACGGCTCTCCCTCCATCCGTGACGCTCTTGCGAACTTTTAAGACGAATGTGCGCGGCGCCAGGGCTGGACGTAACGATCATTGACGATCTCTTCGTGACCTGGACGTTTGCCACGCTCATTTTGGGTGGTGTTCGCCTCCTGGTCCGCGCGTTGCGCTCGGCCTCGTGGCGTCCGTCTACTGTTCGTTCCCAGTCTGACTTGATCCTGGCCGCCCTCACGCTCGACCTTTTGGACAGCAGCGACTTTCTGCCCTGCGCTGCAGATCTATTTCGCCCCCTGATTCGCGCACTGGAGACATGCGCGGCCGTTGTCCTGGACCTGCGCGCTGGCCCTGTCACTTGGACTGTCCTTCGCATGACTTGCAGGCGCACCTGCCCGGAGCCGAGGCCCCCAGCACTTCTCGTCGGCGAGCGAGGGGGGGGAAATGGGAAAGAGAACGGCTTTTCAGAAGGCGGCGGGGCTTCTTAGAAGCCCTCGCGCCTTTGAGAGAAGTTTTCGATGTCCTCGGGGATCGGGGAAGGCTTAGAACATTTCTCAGAAGGCCGGGGGACTTCCGAGCCTTCTGAGAAGGCCCGCCCCTTCTCATTCCCCCCCCCGGGCGCGCCGCCTAGATTACTACCCTTGCCGCGCCCTGGCTCGTTGGTTTGCATCGCCGCTCCCGTGCGTTGTCCCTGTGAGTCCGTGCTCTGGCACGCACGCACAGCATTTTCGCGGTCTGAGCCTGCTCCGCCGCCCGCGGCTGCCTCTCGCCCTTCCGCGCCTGTCCTGAATTCCTGCTGTGCTCAGTATGGCCCGACGCGTCCCTCGGCTGCCCCGATCGCGTGTCGGACCCAGGACGCAGCTGGCGAACAAGTGCGCGGCGCTGGTGCGAGAGCCACATTTTTCAGACGGCCCGACCTCCATCGGTGAACCAGTTGCAGACTTTTGAGACGAATGTGCGCGGCGCTGCGGTGAGGACCGCGTTTCGACACCGACCCGCCCTCCATCCGTGAAGCTGTTGCAGACATAGAGCCTCAGGGTCACTAGTGGTGAGGAAGTCTCCCGCGAAACGCTCGGCCCGCCCTACCTACACGTTTGGGGGTGCGAAATATCGGAATCATCTACAAAAGAAAGGAATTCAGGAAACGGGATGGATGAGGAGGAGGAGGAGGAGGAGGAGGAGGAGGAGGAAGAGGAGGAAGAGGAGGAGGAGGAGGAAGAGGACGAGGCGGGAAAGAGGAGGAGGAGGAGGACGAGGAGGAGGAGGAGGAGGAAGAGGACGAGGCGGGAAAGAGGAGGAGGAGGAAGAGGACGAGGAGGAGGAGGAAGAGGACGAGGCGGGAAAGAGGAGGACGAGGGGGAGGAGGAGGAAAAGGAGGACCACCAGGAGGAGGAAGAGGAGGAGGAGGAGGAAAAGGAATACCCCAGAGGCAAATGGCCGAAGCGGCCTCCCACCACTCGGCGCCGCACTTGAACGCCCAGGCGACCGCGGCGCCTCGCCGCTCTCGGTGGGGGGTGGGGGGGGCACGCTGGGATGGTGGCAATCGGCGCCTTCGGGCATGACTCGGGGGAGTGAAATCATCCGATACCGTAGGTCGCCCCAAGGGCCGCGAAGATAATCGCGCTTCGCGCGCCGCGCCTGAGATTGGAGAGACGCCTTCAAGAGGCGGCCTCACGAGGGCGACAAAGTAAACGCGTGTCGCGCATCACGGGGCGCGATGCGCGAAGATAGGCGACTTGGATACCGGCGTTTTTCTTTCGATTTCGACTTCTGGGGCCTGGCATGGGTCCCCGGGACGACCAAAAACGGATCTGGGGTGAGAAACTGCCATTGGTGAAGGGGTCGGGAGTTCTGGGGCCGCGGATTGAGGAAATCATGGCGCCGGATTTCCGGGGACTCCGTCGTCCGCGATGCCACCCCCGCGCTCGCTGCCAGGGGCTGCCCTGTGGTCTGGCCGCCCCGCGCGCCACCTCATGGCCTCGCCGCGTGGGCGCGCCCTCCTCCTTCCGCCTCCTGCCTCTGCGGCCGCCCCTCAGCGTTGCCCATCTTTTTTTCATGCGGGTCAGTTCGCTTCGCCGTAGCCCGGGCTGCCTCGACGCGCGTGCGGACTGCCTGAGCCGCGCTGCGACGCAAAAAGTTCGGGGTCTCACGGCAACGTCCTGGCAGGCATCTTCGGGCTGTGCAGGGGAAGGACAGCAACCGATCCCGCTGCTCGTCCTGGAGGGCCCTGGCCGCCACGGTTCGATTCTCCTCGAAACTCCGGCCAGCGTGTATCCCAGGAAAGGTTCCGGGTGTCTCGGTCTCGGTGCCTGTTTTGCTCCCATCCCCGCGCGTCGAGAACAACATCACGGCAGAAGGTTTTGCTTGTTTTTTTGTCTCCGTGGGCCCTTGCTGGGTCCCGGAACCGTCAAAAACCGACTCGGGATGAAACGCTGGTCCCCCAGACGGTGTCGTGGCTCCTGGGGGTCCAGTTTGCAACAAAGAAAACAAGACGACGTTGGAGGTCCAGGATTGTCGAGGCTCACGATGTGTTTCGCGCCATCGCATGGTGGTGGACGCCCTGAAGCATAATGGGGACTGGCTCCTTCAGGGACGATGGCTTTTTCGATTGCTTGCTTTTCCCGCACCGCCCCCTTCCCACCCGATGTCGACCACGCCTCGGGCCCCAGGGGCCATCAGGCGTGGACCTGGGGCGACACGCTGCCCCCAGGAGCGGGGGCGCCGAAACAGGGTTCAGCGCCAACGGCGGTCAGCCGATCCCGTTCGATCCCCTTTGGCTGACCCTGAATGGAGAGCCAAGTGGAGTCGACACTCCCTCCCCGCCCTCGCCAGAACTCCAACGTTGTAATTTGCTTGCGACGTGGCCCCCCCTGCAGATCTGGACCTCTCACCCGGGACCATATTCTCAGTCTGAGACGTTTTTTTGACGTTCACAGGGTTTGGTAAAAGGCCCCCAGAGGCGGAAAATTAGTCCAAACCGTTTTTAAAAATTGTTTTTTTACCCCTCCTTCTCCAACGAGAGGAGGTGGAGCTCCGCGGAACCAGGGTTGGGAGCTACTTCGGGGCCGTCCCTGGCTCGGGGCATGGCCCTGGCTGACCCGGATCATGCCGCGCTCTCGTGTGTGTGTGTGTGTGTGTGTGGTGTCTGCGCCCTTGTCATTTTCCTCCCTCTTGCACGCTGGACAATTGTGGCCTTTGGGCTGCCCCGAATACGCCACACGCTGGAGCGGACTGCCTCTGCTTCGCCGCCGACGGAAAAAAGTGTGTGGTGT
>CAUYUJ010013969.1:0-37500 GCA_963575745.1 Prorocentrum cordatum | reverse complement strand
GTAATCGTTGTTTGAGAGGCTCTGTCAGTGTCCACGTGTATCCGCCGTGTACATCGTGGGTATGACGGCGGCGCCCCTGTACAGTCGCAGTCCGTGTCGCAGTGGATGATGTTTGCCGATGAGTTCTTGATTGCGGCCGCTGAAGCATGCCCATGCTGCTTGAATCCGTTGTTTTGCTTCTGCTTTGGTGGCGTCGTGGAAAGTAGCGGTCTGGCCCAGGTAGGTGGTGGTGTTACTTCATGGCAATATTTCGATGTCCGTCCCTGCTACTTTGGCGGCCTGGTCGCGGTTCCGAGGCTGGTTGGTCGTGATTTCGGTTTTAGTCGGGTGCAATTCCAATCTTTGTGTTTTGGTTGAGGTGATGAGGTCAGAAAGCATTGCTTTCAAATTGAGCTGCGTTTGACTTGTCAGCAAGCTTTCGTCTGCGAGTCAGAGGTTCGTCAGTGTCGACGCGTCGGTGTGACCCAGCTGGAAGATTTGGTGCCGTCTCTGCCAATCTGAGATCACTGGTGCTGGAGCATTGTGTGGAACAGTAACGAGCTCAGAGGATCCCCCTGTCTTGTGCCCCGTCGGAGGTCGAACAGTTTGCTGCTAGTGTTGTCGGTGTGGACCACGGCTGTTCGTTCTCGGTAAATGCGCTGGAGAAGGTCTATGTACCCAGGTGGGGCGTCTAGGTGAAGTACGGCTGCCCGCAAGGTATCGTGTATCACTGCTTCACAATCTTTGTTGAAGTCTACAGTTGCAACCCAGATGTTCTGATTCCATCCGTTCACGCATGATGATCGCTGGACGTATAACAAGATGTGGTTGCGCGTGCCTCGGCCAGGGCGGAAGCCAGCTTGGCCGTTTGGTTGCTGTCGGGCCAGAGTTAGTTGTAGCTATCTGTACGTAGTTGGCGGAAGTGCTTGCGTAGCATGGGTAGTCATTATGCAGATCGGGCGATCATGCTGGAAGCGCTACGTCGCCAGACTTGGGGGTTACATTGGCATTGGTGATTGTCTTTCTCCATCTTGCTGGTATTAGGACGTTTTCCTGTATGATGGTGTTGCACAGTTGCAGCCAGGGGTGCTGGAGCTCCCAGGCCTCGCGGGTGCAGCATCTCGGCCCGAGTTCTGTTGGTGTCTGGTGCTGTGCCGCCCTTAAGTTGCGATATTGCTGCGGTAAGCCCCACTGTCGTGAAAGGTGGGATCTGCTGCGGTTCGGGTATCGTGGCTGCCAGTCTGTTGTGACTGTCGGAAGAGGCTCACAATTGAGCACAACAAATTGCAAATGTGTCTGTTATTCCTCATCTCGTGGTCTGCTTGCTGCCGTCGCCTCCCATCACGCTACCGTCTTTCTCCGCCGTTTTTCGATGGGGCGGATGTGTTGGAGGCCGTTGTACTGCTCCAGTATGGTTTTGATTCGTCCTCCCCGGTCAGTACGTTGTGTTCGTCGAATGTTGTGCTGGATATGCTTGCTGCTTGTTCGCCGGGCAGTGGCGTCTGCAACGCGCGTGTCTTGGCGTTGCTTGACCATGTCCTCAGTGATGTCGTCGTATTGCTGGTGCTTGGCGTCGTGATTCGCGTTGAGCGCACCCGCTCGAGAAGGCGCCGCTGCGGTGGCAGCTCTGTGAGTAGCAGAGGTGGATCAGCTCTTCTCGATGGTGTGGCTGAGCTCCTGTGGGTCTGTCGGTCTGTCGGCAGTGCTCCAGGTTGCAATTGGAGGCCCAATTGCTGCTGGTATTCGTCGAAGTCTATGCGTGCCCCGTATCTGCTGCAGGCGTCGGCGCTTGATGTGGGACGTCCTGAAGACCGTGTCGTTTGACCGTTTGCTCGAGCTGGGAAGAGATCATAAAGTACTACAGCCTTGTGGTCGGAATGCGTATCAACGGTGTTGGTAGCCTAGGCGATGGTGCACAAAGCATGTAGGCTTCCATTTACAAGAATGTAATCGTATTGCCAGGGGGTGGGAAAAGCAGGGGGAGGAGGAGGTGGCGAGGAGGAGGAGGAGGAGGAGGGAGGAGGAGGGAGATGAGGAGGACGAGGAGGAGCAGGACGAGCAGGACGAGACGGAAGGGGATGAAAAGAAAAGCAGGAGGAGGAGGAGGAGGAGGAGGAAGGGGGAGGGAAAAAGGGGAAGGGGACCCCGTCATCCAGCGCCTCGGCTCCGCACCGCAGGAGGCACCACTCACCCCGTGCAGCGGACGCTGCACGGACGCCTCCAATGAGTCGCCGAAGGCCGCCGCCGTCTTCGTCGTCCGTCGTCCGTCGTCCGTCGCCCGTAGTCGTCATCGTCGTCGTCGTCGTCGTCGTCGTCGTCGTCCGTCGTCCGCCGTCAATCGCCGTCGTCGTCGTCGTCGTCGTCGTCGTCGTCGTCGTCGTCGTCCGTCGTCGTCGTCCGTCGTCGTCGTCGTCGTCGTCGTCGTGGTCGTCGTCGTCGTCGTCGTCGTCGTCGTCGTCGTCGTCTCTCGTCCGTCGTCGTCGTCTCTCGTCCGTCGTTCGTCGACCGTCGTCTGTTGTCCGTGGTCGGCATCGTCGTCGTCGTCGTCGTCCGTCGTCCGTCGTCGGTTGTCGGTCGTTCGTCGTCCGTCGTCGTCGTCGTCCGTCGTCTCTCGTCCGTCTTCCGTCGTCCGTCGTTCATCCTCACCGTCCGTCGTCTGTCCATCGGTCCGTCGTCCGTCGTCCGTCGTCCGTGGTCTGCAGTCCGTTGTCCGTCGTCCGTCGTCCGTCGTCGTCGTCGTCGTCGTCGTCGTCGTCGTCGTCGTCGTCGTCGTCGTCGTCCGTCGTCGTCGTCGTCGTCGTCGTCGTCGTCGTCGTCGTCGTCCGTCGTCCGTCGTCCGTTTTTCGTCATCCGTCGTGGGTCGTCCGTCGTCCGTCGTCCGTTATCCGTCGTCCGTCGTCTTCGTCCTTGTCGTCGTCCTCGTCGTCGTCGTCGTCGGCGCCAAGTTACCTCCGCCCGATACTGGCAGAATCTGTCGGGTTCCTCGCGGCCGTCGGCCGAAGAAGCCACACACAGCCCGCCGGCGGGTTCCAGCCCTATCCCGTGCCCCGCCCCAGGCGAGGACGCAGGCTGGGTTCTCGTCGGCTTCTCGCGCAGCCAGGCAGTGTCGCTCTCGTTTACCTCGGAAGCCAGAGAGCCCCTCAGGCGAGAGCGCAGACGGATACGGGCCGCGCCTGAGGCGAGAGCGCTGGGTCTCGAGTCTCGAGCTCCGCGTACCCCGACGCCTAGCACCCCGCCCCCAGACCCTTACCTGGGGAGACTCCCTGCGAGCTGTCCTGCAGCTCCCCTCTGGTTCCCCTCTGCCGTCTTCAATCGCCCTGGCGTTATGATAGTGCCGGTCTGGAGCTCGAAGCGTCTCGCCGCTTCTCAACCTTGCCCCCCTCCCCCCCTCACAAGTGTGCCATCAGCTTCCTTGGGATTTCTCTGCCATCGACGCGTCGCGTTTTTCTGCGCTGTCGTTTCTCCCGTGACCTGGCCTCGGGCGAGGCGGCCGAGGTGCCACCCTAGGAGCCCAAGACACTGTGGATTCGCCCCTCTCGGCAGGGTCAACCAGCACATCTTCTTGATGGCGGCACCCTTCAGATGTCGCCCCAGTGACAGGGCCCTTGGGGAAGCGGCAGTGGTCGCTGGCCGCGCGTCCGACGGACGCTGCGTGGGCGATGTGGCGCCTACGAGGCAGTGTGGACCTTGACCGGTGTGCCCGAGCACGTCCTCCGAGCCGCCTTCTCTGTGGCCCGCAGCCGGCATCTGTGAACCACCGCAGCGCCTGGCCAGGGCCCTCCGAAGGTCCCTGGGACGGTGTGGATGGCCCCTGCCGGCCTCGGACGGCAGGGCGTGGGCACGGTGCCAGGCCCTGGCACGTTATTGTCGATGCCTCTCCCCGGCCCCAGCCCCCCGCCTCCTTGCTTCGTTTACCCTCAAGTCTCGCGCAGGGGTGCAGGCGGGGAGCTCAATTGGACCCCCCGCCGAGCACAGCAATCGAGGATGTGTCGTCCATGCATGGCCCGTAGAACCACTGCCAGGACCCTGCGCCCGATCCCCACATTCACTCTCCAACAGGGCCCAGGCTGGCTCTGGCCAGGCACGCTGGTGGTGCACAGATGCCCTCTGCGTAGGCTCTGGTGCTGCGCGCCGACATCAGCCACGCGCAGTTGGGGGCAGGGGGAGGCGGGAAGGCTTCTCAGAAAAGGCGTGGGCGTTATCTGTAGATGTAAGGCTGGCGCCTTCCGAGAAGCGGCCTCCTTTTCAGGAGCCTCCCGCCCTCCCCCTGCCCCCCCTGTGCGCGCCGCCGAGTGGTGGTGCACAAATGCCCTCTGCGCGTGCTTCGGTGCTGTGCGCCGACAGGTCATGGAGGACTCCGCCATTCCGACCGACGCCGACGGCGAGGACAACGACGCAGGCGGCCACTCCGCAGGCCCGCGCCGGCAGGTCGTCGCTCCCCCCCAGTCATCTTCGCCGTGATGGCAGGCGGGGAGGACCTTTTCTTTAGCTCTCCTCTCTCGTGTCTCCACCTGCCTCCCTCGTCTTCTCCCTCCGCCCCTCCCCTTCCTCCCTCCCTTCCCTCTCGCCCCCCCCTTCCCTCCTTCCCTCCTTCACTCGTCCTGTCTCTCCTCTTCCTCCTCCGTTCTTCTCCTCCTCCCCCTCCTCCCCCTCCTCCTCCTGCTCCTCCTTCTCCTCTGTCTTCTTTTGTTCTCCTCGTCATCCTCCGTTCTTCTTCGCATCCTCCTTCTTCTTCGGTAGAGACGCGGGGAGGGGGCAGGGGCGCGCCTGGGTTGGCGGAGGCGGCGGGCTGGCGTTCCGTCCGTGCTGTGCTGCAGGGGTGGGCGGAGGCACGGGGGAGAGGGGACGAGGGGGAGGGGGAGGAGGAGGAGGGGGATGAGGAGAAGGAGGAGGAGGAGGAGGAGGAGGAGGACGAGGAGGAGGAGGAGGAGGAGGAGGAGGAGGTGGAGGTGGAGGAGGAGGAGGAGGAATAATAATAATAATACTAATACTAAGAAGATGAAGATGATGAAGAATAATATTAATAATAAGAATACTAATAACATGAAGATGAATAATAATAATAATAAGAATAAGAATGCTAATACGAAACATAAGACTATTAATAATAATAATAAGAACAATAAGAAGAATAATAATAAGAAGAATAAGCAGAATACTAATAATAATACTAGTAGTAATACTAATGATAAGAAGAAGAAGAAGAACACGAATAATAATAATTATAATTATAATAATAATACTAATGATACTAATAGTAATACTAATGATGATAATAATAATAATTTAAAGGCTGCCGCCTCTGCCGCCGACCCCAAATCAGGCCTCGTGTTTTCTTTGGCTTCAGGTGGTCCCCGCGAGCTTTCCTGCAACAGGGGGGTCGTGTTCATATGGAGTATGGGTAGGCCAGGGCAATGCGCGCGTGTGTTTGGGCGTGTTTTTTCCTCTCTTTCTCTCGCTCTCTTCCTCTCTCCTTTGTGTCTTCTGCGGTCGTCTTCGAATCTTTTGTGGGAGTTTTGGGTCCATCTGGGGCGTCTTGAGTCAATAATTGCTTCTCTCGGGGCCGTTTTGGCCCGACGTGGGCGCTGTCTTGGGGTCGTCGTCGTGGCCCCTTTTGGGGCTATCTAGGTTCACGCGGGCAGCCCTGAGAGATTCGAGAATTCAGAGTCTCGGCCGCTTCAAGACTCCTGTGGATGAGGACTGAGGCATTCGGCCCCAGGACACGCCCACTCCGTGCCCGAGGCACGGTGGCGGATTCCGATCCACTCTGAGGGACTTACATTCACCATTGCCTTGGGCCCAGCGGGGAAGGAGGAGGAGGAAGAAGACGAGGATGAGCCGGAGGAAGAGGAGCAAGGAGAGGTGGAGGAGAGGAGGAGGAGGAGGCGGAGCAAGAGGGGGAGGAGGGGGGGAATGAGACGCAGGAGGAGATGCGCCGCTGCCGCGCCCGTGCCTGCGCGCCCACGGCGGGCTCGAGTCCTCCCCTTTGGGGACCGGGGGTTGGCGTGTCAGGGTTATCCGCACACCTGGGAGCCTCATCGGAGGATCGCGTGGAACCCTTCTTCACGGGCCGAGTTGGAGGGGGACGGGGGGGAGAAGGATGGGGACACGGACAGAAGGCTCTGGTTCATGGGTTATGGGTGAGAGATTTCTTGTATGTGTATCGGGATCTCGCGGTACGCCTCTCGGGGGACCGTTGAATGCAGTTTTCAAGCAACTTGGGGGCCGTTTCGGAGCCTCTGGGAGGTTTCCTTGGTTGTTACTTGGGGCGTCTCGGGGGCCTCTTGGGGGTGTTTGGCGGCCTCCTGGGGCACTCTTGGGTTTCCCTGCGGCTCCTGGGGGCGGAAAGCTTGAGTTTGTAATTGTTTGGTCGGCCTCTTGGGTCTCTGTGGGTGCTGTCTTGGAGTCCTCTTGGGCCGTCTTGGGGACCTGTTCGGCCGTCTTGGGGCCATCTTGGGTCGTCTTGGGCAGCTACGAGGAAAAACAAAGGCGCGCTTCTTCCCAATGGGGGCGCAATAGCGCCCTGGAGGGCTTCGAAACCCTGAATGTGAACATTTGGTTCGAGGACTTGTACCTCAGCGTCAATATGAACTTCGACTGTCGCGGAGAGTCTTCGTCCGCATCGTCATCGAGGAAAGCATCCTTCCCTACATCTTTCCTCCTCCTCCTCCTCCGTCTCCTCCTCCCTCTTCTCCTCCTCCTCCGCCATCTCCTCTCCCCACTTCTCTTTCCTCAGTTGGCCAGCTACGCCGCCCTGGAGGTCTCCGAAGGCACCCACACGTCGCGGGAAGTCCCCGGAGGCCTCTGGAGGCCGTTGCTAGAAAACCTCCCCCTCGACGTCGCATTTTTTCGCGATGCGGGACCTTAGATGTCACGAGAACTCCCCAGGGCCGATTTGTCATCCTCAGACGTTTTTTGAAGATCCCAGGGCCGGGAAACGGTTTCCAGAGACTGAAATGTGGACTGAAAACGTGGACCTCCCCCATTGCGATCGTGCCTCGCATCTCCCTCCTCATGCCTTCGGCGCAGACGGCGGCAGTGGCAGCGTGGGCTCAGGGCCCCTGCCCGCCAGCTGGCCTTCCGGTAGCGGTCGGGGCCCGCCGGGAGCGATGCCTTCGCAGGGCGGGGGCGGGGGCTCCGGTGCGCGCGCGCGCGCGTGCCCGCGCCGTTGCCTCCTGTCTCTGGAGAGCCAGAGGGCGGCGCAAGCACAAGCTTTCGGACGGCGACGGGCCATTTCTCCGCCGGCCCCGGATCTTCTCCCTGCTTCCCCGCAGCGGGTGGCGCCTGCGCGCCGGGGTGGGGGTGCGGGGAGGGGGTCTCGGCGTCAGCAGAGAATCCGTCTGCGGACGTCTAATGATTTTATGTTTACGTGGCTCTCTATCTCGAGGCTTCCGGGGAGGGGGGAAGGCGGAGGAGGAGGAGGTGGCGGAGGAAGAGGAGGAATGACGAGGGAGGAGGAAAGAGGGAGGAGAGGACGAGGAAGAGGAGGAGGAGGAGAAGGAGGAGGAGGAGGAGGAGGAGGAGGAGGAACAGGAGCTTCTTCGTCTTCCTCGCGATACAGGTCCCCTTGTGAGTGCCTTCCTTCCGCCTTTCCCTGCTTCCTCGTTCGCTTTCCTCGTCCTCCCCTCCTCACCTCCTTCCCTTCCTCTGTTTCTTTTCGCCCCTCGCTCCTCGTTCGTCATCCACGGATCCTTCTCCCGTGCCCTTCACTCCTCGCTTGTTTCTCCTCTTCGCTCCTGCCTCCAACCCTTTCTCCCCCTGCCCTCTCCACCCGTTCCCTTTCTGCCCCTCGCTACTATTGCGGCGCGCCTCCGCGCTTGCGGCAAGCATCTAGACTCGAAGCCTGCTCTTGAATGTCCTAGCACTGGCTGGACATGTTCGATGGTCGTTCTCGCCAGCTGGGCCCTCGGGTCGTAGCTTTTGCCGATCGGATGAGGGCCGAGATGATGCTGCCGCTGCTCAGAAGCTCTCGGCGAGAAACAGTCCACGCCTTTGACTATTGACCACATTGGTTTCGGAAGAGTCTCCAGGCTTCTTAGGTCCCTCCTCAGGCTCTTCTTTGGGCGCCCCCACATGCGTGTTGGCGCAACCGCGGTCCGAAAAAAGAGGCGTTGGTTCCGCGTTCGAGGCACCTTTCAAGTGGGATCCCCGTGTCGAAATGGTATCGCCCTCGACCCGTGGAGCTGTTGGAAGATCTTAACGAACGCGCGCGGCGCTAAGGCGAGAGCCAGATGTTGAGGTTCACCCGCTCTCCATTCGCGCGCGCGTTGGACCTTTCAAGTTTCACGAACATACTCCGTGAGCAAGTCCCAGGCGAAATGTCGAGCCTGCCCTGCCAACGCGTCTAGTGAAGCGCCGGGGGGGGGGGCATGAGGAAGAGGGGTGGTCGAGGAGGAGGCGGAGGGGGCGCGGGGGGCGTTCATGATGATGATGATGACGATGATGATGGTGATGACGATGAGGATAATGATCATGGTGTTGATGGTAATGATGGTGATGTCGGGGGTGATGAGGATTGATAATAATATGATGACGGTGAGAAGGAGAAGGAGGAGGAACAGGAGGAAGAGCAGCAGGAGGAGGAGGATGAGAAGGGCGGACACCTCCCTCCCGAGAGACCTGCGCCTGCCAAGCGGGAGCACGTCGCTGGGGGGTCGGAGGGGGCTTCGGAGGTTCGCGAGCACGTTCTTCGAGGAAGCGTTGCTTGTATCCCCGCCGGGTCCTCTGCCGGCGCCGCCGCCCGTGCCCCCGCCCGCTCCACTCTGTTGTGCGTCCGGTTTGTGCCTGGGTTGTGGGTCCGGCAGGGGGGGCTCTTGAAGGGGGCCATAGGCTCGTCAGTTAAGTTCAGACCTTCGGAGCCTCCCCAGCCCCTCTCCCTCGAGCGCCGAGCCGCGGTCACCCAGGCACCCGATGCGGTTGGCTCGGGGAGGGGGCCGTTCGTCGCGCGCGCGGGCGCGGTCCTGCCAGGTACCGGCAGATTACCGCCATCGACGACGCGGCCGCCCAGGCTGCTCGGGAGTTTTTTTCGTCGCAGCGGCTGCCGTCGCTGTCGCCGTCGCCCCCGTTGTCGTCGTCGTCGTCGTCGTCGTTGTCGTCTTCGTCGTCGTTGTCGTCGTTCTTGTCGTCCGGGTCGTTGTTCGAACTCCGAGGTCCGAACAGGTTTTTCACGTTCTTGGCTTCCGGAGGCCCTTTTCGGGTCCGCGGGCCGCCGGGAATCCATACGGGCCGACAAGTTGCGTCAGATGGACCTTAGGAGATGTCCAGGGACGCAATCCGCGCGAGCTTCGGTCGACGACGTCGTTCTCGGCGGCGTCGTCGTCGTCGTCGCGTCGTCGCCGTCGTCGCGGTCGCCGTCGTCGTCGTCGTTGGAGTCGTCGGCTTCCGATGGTCGAGATGGCGCAGGGAAATGCGGTTTCCGAGTATTTTGGTTCTCGGGGGGGCGTGTTCAATGGGCCGTCCTGGGGGTGTTTGTGCGAGACCGTGATTGAAGTTGTGACAGCGGTCCGGGGGGGGGTCCCAGCCTCCGAAAAGGTGCATATGAGGGCGTCTCTGCTTGGTGACGTGGTCGGCTTGTGATTCCCCGAGTAGTAGTCGTAGTTGTTGTTGTTGTTGTTGTTGTTGTTGTTGTAGTAATTTTAGTACTCGTAGCAGTAGGTGTGGTAGTGGTAGGTGTAGTGCCAGTACTGGTAGTAGCAGCCGTCGTCTCTGACGCTCCATATCCACGGGCCTCATGGGCCGGCGCTGAAGTACCTGTTCGACCTCGCAATTCGAACGACGACGACCAAGACCGCGACCACGACGACCGGGGAGGAGAGACATAGAGAGAGTGGCAGAGGGAGAGAAAGAGAGTGACATAGGGAGACATAGAGAGACATAGAGGTGGAAGCGGAGGAGGAGGAGGCGGAGGAGCAGGAGACGTTGTAGTAATGTTCGCAGAAGTAGAATTGGTAGTATTTGTAGCCGTAGTAATAGAAGGTTAGTTAGTAGTAGAACAATTCGTGTTAGTAGTAGTCCAAGCAGTAGCATTAGAAGAATTGGTAGTAGGTGTAACAGTAGAAGTACTAGTGGCACTAGCAGTAGTAGTCGTCGTAGTGGTCGTAGTGGTAGTAGTAATAGTAGTAGTGGTATTCGTAGTGTAGGAGTCATAATAGTAGTAGTTCCGGTATCCGTGGTACGTCACGCTTCCCATCGGCAGGGAGTCTTTTCAATGGAGGTCGCGCGTCGCAGGACATCCAGACGTATCAATGCATCGCGAGAGAGGAGAGAGACAGAGAGAACGAAAATTCGAGAGAAATCGAGAGACTGGGGAGCCGAGGATACAGAGAGCGGCATAAGGAGAGAGAGAGAGAGAGAGAGAGAGAGAGAGAGAGAGAGAGAGAGAGAGAGAGAGAGAGAGAGAGAGAGAGAGAGAGAGAGAGAGAGAGAGAGAGAGAGAGAGAGCGAGAGAGAGAGAGAGAGAGAGAGAGAGAGAGAGAGAGAGAGAGAGAGAGAGAGAGAGAGAGAGAGAGAGAGAGAGAGAGAGAGAGAGAGAGAGAGAGAGAGAGAGAGAGAGAGAGAGAGAGAGAGAGAGAGAGAGAGAGAGAGAGAGAGAGAGAGAGAGAGAGAGAGAGAGAGAGAGAGAGAGAGAGAGAGAGAGAGAGATCGGACAAGTAGGCGGACCAGGGTCCGTCCGCGAGGCGCACTGCGGTGCGACAACTCGCATGCACTATTTGCGGCGGTGCAGCCTTTAGATACGAGGGCGGGCAACAAAAAACCCCTCCCCCGGCGCAGTGCGACAGACGCTACAGACGGCGGACAGACGATGGTGATCTCACCTGTCAGACCGCGTGAGGAAAAAGGCCCCAACAAGAAAGGCGACGTGCTGGCACGTGGCTAGGCGGCTTGGCAGACCGCCTGTTGGGCGCTTGGCCGCTAAGCGGCGCGCAGTGACGGGGCACCCCCCGCCCCCACGCCCTGACACCGTGGACGCGGAGCCACGCGTACACACGGGCAGGCAGAAAGGAGGAGATTAGCGCGGGGCACCAGGTGGAGCGCCGCGGAACGATGACAACATAGCTTGGATGTTGAGTGACGGCACGGCACCATCGGGCGAGGCCGTGAGCAGCTCGGCGAAGGCTCGCCCAGCACTGTGGAGGCGCTGGAGTAGAGGGCCTTGACGAGCTTGGGCGGCGGCGAGGTCCGCGGCGAGAGCTAAGCACCTCTGCTGGAGGGCAGCCATAGCCTGTGACAGCTCGGTTTCGCGGTCGGTGAGGGGTGGCTGCTCAGTGCCAGCAGCCGAGGGCCTCGAGACAGAGGCGAGGTCCTCGGTACGCCTGTCCAAATGGTGGACTAGCGTAGTGCGGGACCCTGTACGCTGACGTCCGTCACCCTTGAAGGGTGACTGGAGGGGCCGGCGCGACCCCAGGGCTGGAGCCGCTAGGGCCACGCCCCGAGAGGTCGGGGGAGCCGCTTCCTCTCGCTCAGCAACGATGGAAGCGTGGATGGGGCACGAGGGCCTGTCTGGTTTAGTACCCTGCGGGGGGGCTGAAGCCGCCCCCGCGGGCTGCCGGCGGTGGGGGGGCGGAGTGGTTTGCGCGGTGGGACCAGTCGTGATGCCGTGCAAGGGCGCTGAGGTCGGTCGCGTAGAAGGTTGGCGTCTCGGTAGGGCGGCATGGTCGGCAGCGTGTGGTATCGGCGGTGCGTCCTCAATGCCACTCAGTCCTCGGGGGTCACCCAGGTCATGGTCGGCGTCTTGGCGGTGGCCGATATCATCGTATGTGGGCGTTATCGCTCTTGGGGACGGAGTCGCAGTAGGGGTCGGGAGGTTTCCCGACGGGGCGGGGTTTTCGCTGGCTGGTCCGTCGTCCAAAGCGTCCGATCCCCCACCGAAGCTGAACAGGTCATCGTCCTGATCGTCAGCGTCTTGAAAAAGAACGGCGTTGTCATGTGGGTGCGCTGCCGCTCTCAATGGCGGAGTCGGGGGCGCCGTGCGGGCACCCGACGGGGCAGGGTTGGCGCTGGCTGGCCCGTCGCCCAGGAAGTCCAGGCCCCCACCAAAGCCGAACGGGTCGTCCTCCTGTTCGTCGAATATCGCCCGTTGGGCCTCGGCCCAGAGCTCGTCGGGGTTCTGTGGGATGTCTGGTCCAGCCGCGGGTGGTGCCTGGTCAGACAGCAGGGGATTTGGTTCCATTTTGTTTAGTTCCGCAGCTGTGAACCCAGCCCTGCGGTGTGGGAGGGGGAGTGTACGGTGTCTACGCTCGTAGATGGCGACAGCGACTCCATGAAGCACGGTCGCTTGGCGATGTCGTGATTTGGCAGCTTCGACAATGTCGTCTGGAAGGTTATGAGTACGTGCCGCCGTTGTGGCGAGGGCGTCAGCCTGACGATTGAACTCCTCCGCGATGGGCCCGATGAGCCCGAGGTCGATGCCCATGTCGCCCTGGTGGCTAGCGACTTTCTCGACGCGGAACATGTTGGGCTTGGCCATGACGCATCGGTGGACCTTTTCCCAGAGCTCCACGTGCGTGCCCTGCGGTGGTGAGTGTCCGTCGATGATCCTTTGGAGACCGTCAACCACCGCCTGGTTGTCCACGAAGACGTGTACGGGCCGTTCGGCACATGCCGTGAGGTGGACAATGGCGAGGGTCTCCGCAAGCTGTGCGTTCTGCGTGATGCCGTGAACGCGTGCACTGTAGTTCATGCGGTGGTCGATGCCGTAGTAGACGCCGTAGCCCGCTCGTGCAAGCAATGGGATGGCTTGGTTGGTGCATGCACCGTCCGTGGCAGCGTAGACCCATGTCCAACCAGTGTCGTGGTCAAGGTAGGTGGTGTAGGAGTCCTGGGCTGAAGCCGCAGGATCTCCCTCAGGTGGGGGCCGCGGTATGGGCTGAGGTAGCGGGTCCCTCGCGAGGTCGGCCTGCAGGTCGAGGAGGGCTGGGTCTTCATCGAAGAGCCCGCAGTGTCTTGTGTGCGGTGGAAGACGGGCCCACTGCTCGTCACTGATGAGGGTGGTAAGAGGGACTCTTTCTCGGGCCCAGCACTTGCAGTCGCGAACAGTGTGCTCCTGAGTTTCCTCTTCCTCGTCGCAGTATCGGCAGATGGGGCTGGGGTCAGCGGACGTGTTTGATCGGGATCGTCGCTGTTGGGTGTGGTCCCCGCCCGACAGGTAGTTAAGGAGGAGCGCCAGCTGCCATGCGTTGCATTTGGCTGCTCCTTTCGTTCGGGCGAGCCACGTGCTGGCGAAAAGGTCGAGGCCCTGTCTGACAGAAGCCAGGTGTCCAAGGTCATGACGCCGTGGCTTGATTTTTCTCAGAAAGGCTCTGCGTTGTGAGGCTCGCAGCATGTGAAGGAAGGCGTTTTGGGGAAGGTTCAGCCAACTGATCTGACAGCCCCAGTCGTCGTACATGATGCCAAATGTGGGCCAGGTCCAACGGAGCTGCTGAAGCGTCTGGACAAGTCGTCCAACAGGTCCTCCCCCGAAAAGGGTCTGGACATGGTGTTGGAGATCCCTGACGAGACCGCAGAGAGTAGCGTCGCGGTTGACCTGTCGCCGCAGACACAGGAAGACTTCACGCTGCATAATGGCGTCAATCTCCAGGGCGTGTCCTGGGACGCACACGGCCATGAGAGTCCAAAACTCGACCCACCTGTTTCCCTTGGGGCGGATAGCCGCCTTAAGGGCATGGTTGTAGGCAGTTTTGACGGGGCCTGATGGGGCTTGAATGTCAGTGCCCGTGGTACAGACGCTGGCAGCAAGGGAGCGGGCGTGCCGCGCCTTAATAAGCATCGGAGATGGGAGCTTGCCAATGCGCGGCAGGCGACTAGTCGCCCTGCGAACACGGGCGTCAGCGGTGGCCGTGAGGTTAAGCGCGGCTGGAGCCGGCGCTGCCTCGGCGTTGATGTAACTCCCGACGAGCTTAAAGGAGTCGACCACGCGTAAGGGCCGTTCCGCCAGAGTGAGCTGGGTAACGGCGGTGTGAAGCTCGTCGGTGAGCGCCCACCCCGCCACTTTGCCAGGATGAATGCGTTGACCAGAAAATCGATCAAACTTGGCGGTTTCATCAAGAGATTTCTGCAACTCAGGCGCGGTGTGGGTAGTGGAGTTGCTGTCGTCAACAAAGGTAGTGCTGAGTGATCGCGGAACGTATCGATGCTGTCTCTTGGTCCACACACACATGATCAGCTTAATGTCGTCCAGGGACCAAGAGCTTCCCTGGAGGTGACCGTTTGTCCTGGCCAGTTCCTTAGAGTACGCACCGTTCATGCGGATGTAGCGTTTGTGGCGACTGTAGAAGTTTCTGCGGACAGTAACGATGTCTTGGGGACACCCCGCGTGAAGCGCAAGGTTAAGGCAGATGTCCGTGATGAGGTAGTCGAAACACTTCTGTCGGTCCAGGGCAGCTCCAGCTAAGGGAAGGAGTAAGGCCCTGGCGTGTTCGATGCGCAGGGCAAGAGAGGTGCTGACGTCCCCAATGGTAGCTTTGGGAACAGCGCCAAAACTCGTGGCGTGGGTCCATCCTTTCCGCCAGTCCGTGAGGCTGCGGTAAGCTGGCGCTTCCCACGCATACATCCAAACGGAAAGCACCGAGAGAAGTCGTTGGTCCGTTGGGAGTTCGCCTCGGCCTTTTCGGAGGCACGGGTTTGGCACGTGGAGGAGGGGTTCTGGGATGGTGCCAGTGCGTTGCATAGCGCGTAGGACGCTGGCGAAGAGGCGAAGAATGTCGTCGGGTAGCTCCTTAGCCTCCTTAGTAGTCCAGCCGTCCAGTCCCCCCGCGCGGCGCGGTGAACGGGTGCGAATGAAGTGGATGAGTTGGTCGTCGGTGAGGTGGAAAGGGGTAGCTGGTGATGGCGTAGGCAGCTCCTGTCGGTACTCGTCGTAGAAGTCGGCCCACGTCGGCATGGCTTCGGCGTCATGTCCCGCACGTGCACGGTACCTGCCCAAGATGGGCTCCCAGGTGTCGACCATGAGCTTCAGCATGTCCTTGGTGTTAGCAACAATGGCGTTGGCAGGGAGGATGTCGGGGACTTGCGCAGGTGGTGGTTCACGAGTGTGGTCTTCGTCGCTGTCCGTGTCGGGCGAACTACCGTCGCTGGGGCTGAAGCCGCCAGCTTCGGTGTCAGCGTCGCTGTCGTCCGTGCAAGCTTCGTCAGGTTTAAAGGCGTTGGTGTCGCAGTGGAGTTGCGTATCGTCAGGAGTGGTAGGCGTGCGGAGATACGCCGTGGGCGAGCTGTCAGCAGCCCGTGCGTATATGGCCGCCTTTCGCCCGCTTGGCTCGCGGACGCCCTCAGCCCATATCTTGATGCGTTCAGCTTTGGCACGGTTCGCACGTCGCGCCAGCTCCAAGTCGAGGTGTTGGATCAAAACGTCAAGGTGCTCTCCGTGAGGCACTGGCTCGTCGGGGGTCCAGGCCTCGGGGAAGTCTAGGAGAACCGTGGGGCGCAGCTTGTGGCATAAGAGGCGGGCCGCGGTCCACGTGCAGTCGATGCGCTGCGCGAGGTACGGCGGGATAGCACGGCAATCCAAATGATGGTGCTGTCCGATGAAACGGAGCTCGCAGAGTTGCCGATGGAGCTTGCGCAGTCGGTTCATGTGTATCGTGGAAGCTCCGTAGGTGGGGAAGGCGCGGGGGACAACTGGTCGATCTTCGAACGTGGGCGTGAGCCCGTGCATGGTGGGGGGCTTCTTTTTTGGGTGGTCGGGCGGTGGAGGTGGCAGGTCGCGCAGACGGGTGAGATGGTACTCATGACTGGCCTCGTTAGCCAGGGCGAACATGCGCTCCACGTCGTCTCGTGTGTCGGCCTGTTCCATGCGGTCCTGATATCGCCCAGCGATGAGGGTCCCTAGTGCCTGCAGCTCGTGACCCTCATGAGCTCCATCGTCGGGCGGGTAGGGCGTGGGGGCAAGAAGACGTCGGGCCGTATGGTCGAGGCGACTGAGGTCAAGCGTGACCTGCAGGCCAACATGAGACTTCGCAGGCAAGTCGCGAAGGTAGCAGAAGTCGGTGACAAGGGATCGCGCCGCTTGGTTGGCAATGATATAATCGATGCGCGAAGTGCGGGGGCACTTGGTGACGCGGTCCCAGTCAGGGATATTGCCGTAAGTGTGCATGGTGTGGTCTGGTGTGCCCTCAGCAACGTTGAACCATCCGTGCTGCAACATGTGCAGAAGGTGTGGATTGTCGTCGATGTTCGTATTGGCGTCCATGCAGATGAAATAGGGGGCTGAGCCGACCCTAGCGGCGGCGCAGTCAGCGAGCCGAAAAAGAGCTGTGCTGTCTCCTCCAGCAATCCCGTAGAGGCTCGCTATGTAGATCCCCGCGGGCCCGTGGTTGTTTCGTCGCCGCCTGCGGCGGTGTTGAGTGCAGAGCGGGAGAAAGACCTCGTGCCATCTTTTCTTGGCCTTGAGGGCGGCGATACAGGGCGCATTGTCGTCGACAGTGGAGTCGACAATGGCATCCTTAGAGAGGATGGCGACCCCTCCCGAGGCGCCAGTGTTGCCCACAACGGTGTGGTCTGTGCCGCCGTGGGCAGCTCTGCGCTGGGCTCGCGCCAGATCTAGGTCAGGTCCAAGACTGGCGTGGTATCCTCCGTGGAGTGGATTGGCGGCGCTGGTAGCGATGGCTTGTCTAGTCGGCTTGGCATGTCGGGTCTCCTGCAGTGCTATGACTGCGGCGTTGTGGTCGACACCAAGGGCGGTGATGGTTGGCCAATTCGCTGAGAGACTGGTGATGTTAAGGCTGACGAGGTGTATGGAGCGACCTGGCCCGTCTCCATCGGTGGAACTGGGGTTTGCACGCCCCGCACGGTGAAGGTCAGCCTGACCCTCGCCCAGGTAGGAGGCTTGGCCACAGTAGGAGCTCATGGCGTTCCTATGGATTAGCTTGACCGGGGCTGAAGCCGCCGTCAGGCCAGAAGTATAGGCGGGACACGGTCGGCACTGCGCCAGGGGGGGTTCATAAACGTCAGTAAAAATGTCACGAAAAATCCTCCTCACTCCAGTACCGTAGGGGACGAGGGGAGGAGAGGTGAGACGGCAGCAGAGGGAGAAGGAGGCGACTCCTCGATCCGTCCTGCCGAACACAAAAACAAAAGCGAACCAGCGGCGGCGGCCAGGCGCGGCGGCGGCACAACGCACGCGCATGTACTGCGCACGCGACACCGCTGGTCCCTCCTGCGGTGGCGCGCCCGCCCCGTCAGTATCTTGATGAGCAGCATCTGGTGGAACAGCTCCAGCAGCACGGTCGGAGGCCTGGCGCTGGGCCTCGTCCATGCCCGCTGCCGTGAGGCCCACGTTGCGGACAGGGCTGATTCCCCGCGGGGCCGCCGCTGCCGCGGCAGCGGGAGGTGGCGGGGGCTCCGCCCCGACTCTGAGGTGAGAGCGGTGAGCCACCGCCGAAACCCGCCACAAGGTTCTTGACACGGTACTTGTTCTTGAACGGGTCGAAGGTTGGCGCCTCGTCGATGGGGACGATCACGCGGGTGGGCAGCGGCGGCTCGTGGTCCGTGGACGGCGTCGGCTCGAGGTCGACCTGGCCAGGTTCGATGACGCTGGCTCCGAAGCGTGGCACCACTTCGGGGGCTCGGCCATCAGCCTGAGTCTCGCGAGGCGGCGAGCTCGTGGAGCTCCCTGGGGCCTTGCGTGAACTGTGGCGGCTGCAGGTCCTGCTGCGCGGGACGCGCCCGCCCGTGTGGCGGTCGCGTGGCGAGGTCGCCTGGGCATTAGCGCGCTCGGAATCCGCCCTGCTCGGGGATCGGATCGGCGCCGCGCAGGGTGATGGGCTGGGCTGGCGAGAGGCGCTTGTGCCGCCTTCCGCCGTGGCTGTGGTCTGGTCGGGGTCGACCGCGTCGGGGCGGGGGCTGACGTGGTGGGCGCTTCCCTCGCTGTGCCGCGGGGAGGCGCTGTGGTGCGCCTGGATGTGCGTGAGGACGAGCGGGGTAAGCGGCTGCCTCTCCCGCTCAGGTGGGGCAGGTTTGGCCTGGGCAGGGCGCAGTGCCGCAGCTACGTTTGGCGGGGGCGTGTGCTGGCGAGGTTGCCAAGCGCGCACGTTCGCATCACGCCATCCTTCGGGGCGCCCAGCCCTGCCGCGGTTTGTTGCAGCCCCCTGGGCTGAAACCGCAGGGGTTATCACTGCGGGCTGGTTGCTGGAGGTGCCATCATGTCGGCCTGAGTAAAGGCCCCAGGCGCGCGTGGACCCTGGCACTGGCGAGGTGGCCCTTAGGGCCTGCACGGGTGCACGCGGGTAGCCGATGACCGCTGGGTGTACCCTGGCGTGGGGGGCGTGGCCGTAGCTGGAGGCGGCTGCTCCAGCAGCCGCGGGCCTGGCGCCTATGGGGCCACGGTAGTAGGCGGCAACCCCGTCGTAGGCCGTGTTACCGCCTGTCGGGACTCGCGCAGGGGAGCGGTAGCGTGGCGTGCCGTGCTGTCCTGCGTCACGTTGGTCCCGCTGCTGGATGCGCTGCTGGTGCTGTTGGTGACGCTGCCAGTCGGCTCTCGAGAGGGGACGGGTGTCGGGGAGGATGGTGGGCACGTCGGGCCGCTGCCAGCCCCGATAGACGTGCTCGAAGGCGTGGTCAGGGTAGGTCCCCCCTACGGGTGAGTATCGCCGCACATGCTCCATGTAGTCGATGTTCTGCGGCTCGGAGATCGCCGTGATGTTGACGGCTCGCTGGTGCGCTGGTCCATAGAGGCAGAAACTACCACGGTTGCTGCGGTCGTGGTTTAGCTCGGCTTCGGTCGTGGCACGGCTCACCATGGCGTCGCAGAGTCGCATGTCGTAGTCGAGGGCTTGAGGCCCAGGACCACCCTCGGCGTCCCAGTACAGTACCACATCTCGCCAGCGGGTGCGGGTAGTGTGGATGCGCTCGGCGATCGACTCGCAGACGGTCCTGACCGTGACACGATCCCTGTACATGTTGGTAATGGCTAGGGAGTAGGGTCGGCGGACCGTCTTGTTGAAGGTGAATTCCTCCTTGAGGGCCTGGTGGGGACTGAAGAGCACGTAGCCTTCCCTCCAAAGCGGTTGGTCGGGGGAAGGTTCTTCGGGCATCCCCGTTCCTGTGAATCCAGGTGGCCGCCTTGTGCCGTCAGGCAGTCCCTGCCTGGGGACGCGCCGCGGCTGCGGTGGGAGGTACCATTGACCCTGGTAGCCTGCTTGCCCTGGTTGTGGAGGTTCCCCCCCGGGGCCTGAAGGCGCTCGGGGGGGTTCCTTAAGGTCGTGGAGGGCTGGCGCGTTGCCGAATTGGCGGGCAAGGATGTGCGGCGGCATCCCTGTGGCACGGACGTCGAGCAGGTTGTGTGGCCTGGGGGGATGGGGGCACCTGCTGGACAGGCAGCATGTGTCGGAGTCCCTGTTGTTGGTGCTGTATGCACACGTCCAACTGTTGCACGAGTAGTCCGTGGACCAGTCCATGAGTGTACGCAGTCCGCTGCGGCCGCAGTCTGGGCACGTTGGTTGGCCCGAGGTGCCGAGCTGCGTGTTGCGGCGAGCCGCACAGTACTGACAGCATTGGAATCGACACTGTAGGCAAGACCAGCGTCCTGGTAAAGGCGGGAGCGCATGCTCATTTGTGCCTGGGTCGTCTGGGTGGGGTCTCGGGCGATCCCACAAGGGCCAGACGTCAGCAAACCAGGATTGGCCTGTAGTGCGGACAACCTCGGCGGGGAGGCGTGCGTCCTCGGCATGGCACCTGATCCACTGGGGCCCCATGTCCGCTGGTACCATGACGGTGCGCCAGGAGTCGTCCGCTTTGACGTGGACTTGGGTCGGTGCCCAGAGCTTAGTAGTGGTGTCGCCGTGGTCGTGGTGGAGGATGACCCAGCCGTCCCGCCCATCCACCGCAGGGTCAATAACGCGGTGGCCCATGACTGTCGTCCCCCACGGTAAGTAGGCACCATCGTGGTGATCACCAGGGTCGAGCCAGACCTCGATGCCAGGGGCATTGACACGGGACCGCACATCACGAACGTGGTAGGCGAGGACGTGGTAGGCAGTCGGCTCCTCCTCCGTCACAATGTGCTCCCACGTCTCGATGCCGCTGTTGTCTGAGGTGGAGTTCCCGTCGCTCTGTCGTGACGAGCGAGAGGCAGATCGTCGTGGACGGGCACGGCCTCGGGCGAGGGCGGCGGCCGCGCTGATGAGGGAAGGCGTACGGCGTTCGTCGGCTCCAGATGACGTCGATGAGCGGTCTGGACTGTGCGCCAGGGCTGTGCCTGACTTGTACGTGCGTGGTGGGCCCGACGCGGCCCCAGGGCTGGAGCCGCTGGGGCGCGACCCGCGTGCGTCAGGGTGCCCCCGCACGGGGACAGCTTGCAAGCCAGTGTACACCAGGTCGATGAGTGGTTTCGGGTCCAGCTGGAGTATGTGAAGCGAGACGCGTGGGCGGGGCTGGTTAGGGTCATCCCTGGTGGCTGCTTCCGTGTCGTAGTGCTGTTTGGCCCATGCTCGCGCTGCCTCTGGCGCGTATAGCGCCTGCGGCGGTGGCCATGCTGCCGCGATGGCTGGTCTGCGCCTGGTGCTAGCTTCCTGGTCGTGAGCTTCAGCCGCCTCGCGGAGATCTGGATGATCGTAGCCAGCGATGTGGAGGGCGTGCGCGCAGTCGCCCATGCCATAGGCGTGTGGAAGGGCACGGCACCTGGAAGCAGCTTCTGTGGGGGCACACCAGTCCATGCGGATGAGGAGGCTCAGGACCCGAGGGTAAATGAGGCGCGCTCCGTGGGCCTCCCCTTTCACGTAGTTGTGCCTGTTTTCCCCGCGCGGTGGTTGGGTGGCCTCGCACATCCAGAGTGCGATGGGTCCCCACGCGAGGGTGTCGTCTTCAAGACTGTAAGGCGGGTGGGGCGGCATTGCGTACCACGCGGCCAGCGAAGGGTGCACGCTCGCGTACGTGCGGCCAACGTTGGTGCCAGTTCGGCCCTTCGCTTCACGGCGGGGACCTGGCAAGAGGTGCCCTCCACTGGCAGCGAGACGGGCCGCAAGGTCGCCGCGGGTCCCATGCCAGAAGACAGTGGGCGCGTCGGTGGTGGGTTGGCGGAGGTCCCACGTGAGGTATGGGAAGATTGTCTCGCCCGAGTTCCCGCCCGAGTCTTCCAGCACCCAAGTGAGGCGGTTCGGTGGCCTCTGCATGATGTCCGTCCACGGCCCCAGCGCTTGGAGTGTTGGATCATGAGTGAATCGAGGATGGTCGTGGAGTCGTAGAGCGTCTTTGATGTCCTCTGTAGACACGCCACTGTTCCCTAGCGCAAAGCCGTTTTGATACAGGGCGTTAAGTATGCTCTTCGGCGGCTCGGGGACCGCTGGGTCGCGCTGGATGGTGTTGCGTAAGTTGCGTGTCGGTGGCTTGAGGGCAGTGTAAGGCATACCAGGGCCTGAAGGCGCCTGGGGCCTGTCGGGTGATGCATAGCGTGCTCGCCGTCGTGGTGGTTGGGTGTCCGCGTCGGGGGAGGAACCACGAGCGTCAGCGTGTCGGAAGATAGACCACGGGCTATCATGGGTGCGCTCACGCGTTTCCCTTGCCTCGGTGTCGCTGCCGTGTGCTGTGGCATCCTCGTTAGTCGGTAGGTTACCGAATGTCGCGCCGCTCTTGGAGCCGTCTCGTGGAGTCGGGCTGGTCGATCTTGGTGTGACAGACGAGGCTCGCGATACGGCGGCAGTGACTTCGACGATGGCGGCGGTGGTGGCGGTGGTGACGTCGGCGACTGCGGCGGCAACTGCTGCGGCGTAGTGTTCCTGTAGCAGCGGATGTCGGAGTGCGTGCACATGCTGGTCGTCGTGTTCGTCGGCGAGCGTGCACGGCATTTTGTATGTGGCCTCGTCCCGCGGCCTCCTGCTCGGTTGGCAACAGCGGAGGCACCACTGGGCAGTGGATGAGTCCAGGGCCCGCGCACAGATGCGGGCTCCTACGTGTCCGACAGCTCCCTGGGCAAGAAGTTTGGCACCGACGAGTAGAAGACCACACACGACTCCACCCGTGGCAATAGCCCCTAGCTTGCCGCTGGCCCATTTCAGGACACCCCCGAGGCCGACCCCGACTGCAGTGGCTCCGCCCGAGACGCTATCTCTGAGTTTGACGCTGGTCCATTTGAGAGTGGCCCTCAATGTGGACGTGACATTGTATGTCGTTTTGCGTCGGGATGTGGTGGACACCGATGGGCCTGGTGCCGTCGCTTGGCGTCGTCGTCGTTGTCGGTAGCTGGGGTCTCGGCTCGGTGTCGGCAAGTACCCATCGATCTGGTCCTTGTACGGCATTGCTATCGCGATGGCGTACGTGGCCACCAAGAGGCAGATGAGGCAGCCACAATGTCGTGATGCCGCTGCGCTGTGCTGGGGCTCGTGGGAACCGCTGGCATCTGGGTACTCATCATCGATGGGGTCGTTGTCGATGTCGGCCTGCCAGTGGTCAATGGCACTGGGGTTGGAGTCAGTCACGTTGTCACGGTGTACGGAGGTGAAGGGCGTGGTGCTGCCACCTGCGGTCTGGGGATGTCCAGGTCTAGCCAGTGGTGCAGCGGGGCTGAAGCCGCCACTGCACGGGCTGGCATGAGCTGGCGATGCAGTGGAATGGCTTGTCGCGTCAGCAGAAGTGACGCCTTCAGCGTCGTTAAGCCGTGCGCTGGGGTCGGCCTGAGCTGAGGTGTGGGGCGGACTGCTTTGCAACGAGGTGTGCCCAAAGTAGGGTTCACTGTCGCGGTCACGCTGGGCCGAGTCGCCTGGTGGTATCGTGCCGTCTCGATCTTGGGTATCGATGCCGTCCTGGCTATCGTCCGACGCGTGGAACGAGTCCATGGATGTGTTGCCGATATCGCTGGCCGCGATGTGCTGTAGCAGCCATGATACGGGGTCATCTGCGGCCTGATCGGTGCCGTCCATCGGCGCCGCGGCGAGCTCCGCCTCGACGAGCGGCAGCATGTCTGGCGGTTGGTGCAGGATCACGTCGGCGAGGTACGCCATGGCGTCTTGGTCGGGTGGAGGGAGGCCTCTTGGCAGCAGAGCATGGGCCCGTGAGAGGTATGGCGGCAAAGGTGCCGTGAAAGCCTCAGGGCCGACGAGCGTGGCACGAGCGCCCTGGTATTCCAGAAGGAGGCCAAAGTAGCGGGTGGCGTACTCGCGGCTGCTCTGGATACGAGTGAGGTTGCGGTTGATGCGCTGCCTGTCGGGGCCCGCTCTGTGCCAGATGTCCTCGCACATGTCGACCGCGGTGCGCTGACGCAGGGCGTCGGTTGTGTCCTCAGACTCCTCCTGAAAGAGGTGATCGTACTGTGGCAGATGAAGCGTCGCCAGGATGTACGGGACGCAGTCCTCGAGCCATGCCCAGAACATGTCCTGGTTGTCCTCACCTGGTGCCCACGCCGCAGCACACGGTATGAGCCGGGCGCGGATCATCATCAGGTGCCAGAAAGCAGGGTCCTCCTCGGGTTCGCCCCTATCGCACAGGGGAGTGGTGAGACCCGTAGGGCAATAGCGGGGCACACAGCGGGGCTGAAGCCGCCACTGTGTGCCTGGCCTATGCCGCACGGACCCGCGGCAACGGTGCCGTTCACGATCGGGTCCAAAATGGTGCAGTGATCGTACTTGTAGATGCTGTCATCGTAGAGGTAGAAAAGGGTCCCACGTTCAGCGTGTCGCAGGAGAACCTCACCTCCATGCTGGGGCGCACCGCCTGAAGACGGGTGTGCTCCAGCGAGCGAGGGGAGGGCCAGGCTGCAGGCAAGGCGCCACATGATGGCGAGGCCTGGCGGGCGGCGCGAGCGATGAGCCAAAAGCTGCATGTCAGCACGCATCCTTAGATACCCCTGCATGCTCATGTACATTGCAACAAACACACCCACAGCAAGATGACAGGTGTCCCTACACCAGATAGCTTGCTCGTGCTGCTGCCAAAACTGACATGATATGACAAGAAAGAGATACGACGCGAAGAGAGAAGAGATGCCTCTGAAGGCGCTTCCTCGGAGGGCTGAGGCAGGCTCTCTGAGGCACCTTCAATAGGGTTCCTGAGTGGCCCGACCCTTGTCTTTGCCTTTGTCAGCCCCTGGGGGCCCCGTCCCTGGGGTGACCTGGCCTGGCTGGTCAGTCCACCCGCAGACAGCCACGGGATCGGCAACTGATGCAGCTTCCTCCTTTTTGGTTTCGAGGGTGGCCACCTGTGGCAGGTGGATGGTGCCCCCCGTGAGGTGCCCGAGGAGGGCCTGGATGTCGCCACGCAGTGCAGCAGCTTCGGTAGTTGCCGTCTGTTGCTGAGTGACGACGGTGGCAAGCCCTCGTTCCAAACCTGAAACGTGCTCCGTGAGTGTGGCCTGGGATGAGAGAACGCCCGCAAGCTGGACCTGCATGTTATCCACCGTGTTGGCAAGCAGCTCGTGCTGTTGTTCCATGTGTTGGATGCGGGTCGTGGCGGCATCTGACAGTTTAGGGGCCGTAGCGAAGCGTTCGCCGAGGGTGTTCAGTTCGCGAGATGCCACGCTGAATTCATCCCCTGATGAGAGGATCTCGACGTCGTCAGCGTCGCCTGGTACCTCGGCGGCTGTGGCAGCGTCCCCTTCCGTGTGGCCCCCGCCTTCAGCCGCCACCGTGCCAAGTTGCGGGTCATGCCCACCTGGTCCTTGGACGGCCGTCTGCTCGGCAGCTCCATCCGTGCCGTGCGGGGGTGCAGAGGAGCTGCGGCCTGGGGCGCCGTGTGATCTTGCGTGCGGCGTGGCGTCGCGTTTCCCACTGGAGGATCGGTGGCGCTTGGCTAGAGGCTCCTCCTTGGGGATCGGGAGCGGTGCGACGCCCTTGCCTTTGGGCGTGGCAGTCATGAGGTCGTGGAGGTAAGGGCTCTGGGCCGCTTTGGTTAGGAGTGTGCCCGTGGCGGGGCTGAAGCCGCCACCACGGGCTGGCGGCGTCACAGGCTCTGTGATAGTGGTAGGGGTGACAATGGTAACGTTGTCCCTCTTCGGCACCACCTCAGCCAACGGGGCCTCGGTGATGCTCCACGGGATGGGGCACCCTGCGACCTGTACCGTATATGTGGGTGGGGGACGATGGGCGCGCACTAAGGCAAACTGAGCCGAAGTGGCTGGGTCCCAGGCGGTGTGGTAGACCTCACAGTCCCATTTGACGGACGGGCCCGTGAGAGTCTTAGCAAGCTGGGTCAGCGTGGCGTGGCGTGCCGCAATGCCAGTGATGCGGTATCGCGTCTTGGCGAGGGTGGCTTCACAGCCACGGATGCTGACGGCAGCAGCCTTGGCGGCGTCTGACCCTCGTGCAACACGGATCCCCAATAAGCCTGACTTGCCGTGCCTGACGACTCCTAGGGCCTTGAAGTCCACCGACTTCTGGAACGCATCTGCCATCGTGATGGGCTGGTCCTCAGGGAACCACACGGTCTGGTACTTGTCTGCAGTGGGCTCGTCTGCACCTACGTTGCTGAGGTCGTAGGTGGCGCCGAGTTGCCCTGAACCCGCCAAGACCTTGTCAACCGCTTGAAGACTGACGCCGAAGGTGGCAGCCAGGGACCTCTTTCCGACGCCCGATCCGTACCTGCCTAGGCTTTTGCAGGGTTCGAGGATGGTGACGGCTTTAAAGTTGCCGTGGAAGAGGGCCTTGAAGGTGTCCTGGAGCTGACTATCGAGCTCCTGGCGGCGAGCGTCTTTCTTGGACTCCCTGTGCTTTTGGTTCTGGCGCGCCTTGTCCTGTGGAGCGGAGTCCCTTCGGAAAGGACCCTTGGCGCGTGGACCACCGTTCACGGGGGCACCTCCCGAGAACTGATCCTCGAAGGCCTGATGCATGGAGGGGACTGCGGCGATGGCTTCGGTTTCATGTATGGTCACCCGAATCCAGCATACGTGGTCGGCAGGATCGATGGTGGCGACGGCTACTTTTTCCGTGCAGGCGACTTCCTTGGTGCCCAGCTGGTACACGGTCACGGGGACGTGCGTGTGGACCACTTTGGGCGCCTTGGGGTGGCGCTTCAGCACGGGGACGGCGAGCTCGGTACCGACGTAGTTATCGTTTTTTGGGCCCATGACAGCAATCGCAAGCTGACCCGTGGTACGCTTACCCTGCACGAGGTGGTGCTGCAGCAGCCGTTCACCGCTCTCGTAGTCGTGGAGGCTGATGCTGGGCTTGTACGTCTTGCCGTCATCAAGTGATGTGGGTTCGGCCAGGACTGGGACCTTCCAGAAGGCCGGGTCCAAGGCAATGAATTGGGCGTCCGCAGCCTGAAGACGTGCGGACGCAGCTGGTGGGTAAGATGTGTCACCACCACTGCGCTTAGGCTTGCTGCGCTGGTGGTGATCCAGCGTGTAGCTGATCTGGTTGGCGGCACACATGCGGATCAAGGCACTGCCGAGCTTCTTTGTGTTGGTCTTGTGCATGTCGTAAGTGGCCTGCAGCTCATCCGCGTTCAGCTCGGCGAGCCCGTTGTATGCGGCCGTGGGGCGGTCAGACCCCGCTTGCTTGAAAGCTGCAGTGCAGTCCTGCTTGCGTTGGAGGAGACCCTTCAGCTGCAGGACGTGAGCTCGGCGGCTGCTTGGAAGAGCGACGGCGCTCCGGCTTGGCGGGGGCCATTGCGGCGGCCGCTCTGGTGGGGGGGGGGAGAGGTGGCGCGAATCAGTAGGGTCCTGCTGGGACCCCTCCGGTCTCGCGAGGCCTGGGAGTCTGACTCCGAGGCGGGGCGCTTCGCGTCGCGGCTGCGGTCTGAGTGCAGGGCACTCTCGAGCCGAGACTTGAGCCAAAATGGCTACGGAGAGAGAGAGAGGAGAGAGAGAGAGGGACGTGGTAGGTGAGGAGGGGAGAAGATATGATAGAGCGAGAGAGAAGAGAAGAGAAGGAGAGATGAGAGACGAGAGAGAGAGAGAGAGAGAGGAGAAGAGAGAGAGAGAGAGAGAGAGCGGAGAAAAGAAACAAAAGAAAAAAAAAAAAAATGGAGAGCGCAAGCAGGGAGGTGCAGCGCCGACGACTTTCATCGCCGTTAATAACGCTGGCTTCCGAAGGGCCACGTTGCAGTGCGAGCGAGTCCGACGTCGTGATTTGTGAAATACGGATGTTCTCTCTGCGTTTTCGGCCCATAGTGACCTCGACGGGCCCGAGGACTTGAAAAAACCACAGGGCGAAAAAACGGGTACTGAGGGAATCGTCGGGACCTCCAGGGGCCACGGGAGACCCCGCAATAAAAAAAATCACGACATCGGACCTATGGGGGGATCTTTGACGATTTGTTGGTTCTCTTGTTGCCTCCTGCCGCGTTCTCCTCGTCAGGGCTGGACTTGCCTGCCTGCCGTCGCTGTCGTCGTCGCCGTCGTCGTCGTCGCCGTCGTTGCCGTCGCCTTCGCCGTCGTCGCCGCCGTCGCCGTCGCCGTCGTCGTCGCCGCTGTCGCCGTCGTCGCCGCCGCCGCCGTCGTCGTCGTCGTCGTCGTCGTCGTCGCCGCCGCCGCCGCTCGTCGGCCCGGGGTCCAGGAGTGTCGAGGGCCGATTTCTCGAGGACCTCGAGGATGGAGGAGCGATTTCTCGAGGACCTCCAGGATCGAGCATCGACTCCTCGAGGAATTTGAGGATCGAGCATCGATTTCTCAAGGGCCTCGTGGTTCGAGCGTCGATTTTTCGACTTCCGGTCTGCGGCGGCTATTCCTCGGTTCAGGGGCCCCGGAGGGCCGTTTTCGGGCCCCAGGGGGCCGTCCGGAACCGATCCCGGATGCAAAGTTGCGTCCTGGGGTTGCGGGGGTCGCCCCGAACGGCCGCCGGAGCCCCGAGTGATGGCCCGAAAACCCAGGAGGTCCATGTTGGGGTCGAACCTCGAGCCGCGAGGACCGAGGCTCGAGGGCCCGTCTTTGGGGGCCCTCCTCGTCGCCGCGGCTGGGCGCAGCGCGAACAACTGGTGCGTTTGAACTCCAGGAGGGGTCGAGGGGCCATTCTCAGCGGATCTTGGCTGAAGGAGGATGCTGATGATGATGATGACGATGAGGAGGAGGAAGAGGAGGAGGAGGAGGGGGAGGAGGAGGAGGAGGAGGAGGAAGAGGAGGAGGAGGGGGAGGAGGAAGGAGGGGTGAGGAGAGGAGCAGAAGGTGTCAGGAGGGTAAAGGTTTGGGGGGTAGGGAGGGGGATATGTAAGGGAGGGGGAGTATGGTAGGTGTGGGGGGGCGGGTATTGGGGGAGAGTGGGGTTGGGAAACGGGGGGGATGGGGGGGGACGAATGAGAAGGAGGGAGGAGGGAGGAAGGAGGAGGGAGGAAGGAGGATGGAGCAGGAGGAGGAAGAGGGGGGGAGGAGGAGCAGAATAGAGCAGAGAGCAGGGAGCAGTGGGAGGAGCTGGAGGCAGGGGGCAGGAGTGCGAGCGTCGGCCATGAGGGCTGCTGCAGGCCAATGTCGAAGTCCTGCGCGAATTATTCAGAGCCGCGAAGATTGCTGCGCGCCGAGGCTCGGCTGCGCGAGGGTTTTTGGCGCGCGCGGCCCCCCCCCCCGCCGCGCGTGCGCCTCGCAGGCGCGCCCGTCGCCGTGGGCTCGGCAGTTGGAGGGCGCGCGCCCGCCCGCAGCCGGTCGCCGGCGAGACGCGCGGCGCCGAGCGCCCCGGGGTCGCTCCCTGGGCCGCCACAGGCGCGCGTCATCGGCCCCGCGCGCTTGCGCATGCCTGCGTGCCGTGGCTCGCGAGGCGCCCGCCCCGAGCGTCCTCGACCAGCTGGGCGCGCCGGTCGCGCTGCCAATAACGCGCGGGCCCCGGGCGGCGCTCGCCGAGGCCGCTGCTCGCCTCCGCAGTCCGGCGGACGCGGCCCGCTGGCGGGAGGAGGAACGCGTTCGCGCTATGCTGCAACCATGCGCACGGTCGCTCCCAAGCGTGAGAAGCGGCCTCAAATGCTGGGAGGCCTACTGCATCAGAATGTTGAAATACCCGTGCATGCAGCTCCCGCCAGCCTGCGCGGACCTGGTCGCCTGGAGCGCCCTCTTTCGCTGCGGGGAGACGTGCGCAAATTACTGCAGCTACGTTAAGATCGGCTGCCTCCTGACTGGGGTCTGCGTCGCCGTGTTCGACCGCCCCGAGGTCAGGCGTGCGCGCGCCGCCGTCCGGGCGCGGGCCGATTGGTCTCCGCGCCCGCGCTTGTTCATCCGTAAGAGCGCGGTCGCCGCGCTGGTCGAGTTGGGCGCGCGCCGCCCCGAGTGGCTCCGCGCGTCGATGCTTTTCCTTTTCGCCTACACGTTCTTGTTGCGTGTTCCCAGCGAGGCGTTGCCGGCCGTGCGCGTGGCCGACGCCGGCGACGCGCCGCCCTTTCAAGCGGCGCTAGTGCTGGGCAAATCGGAGCTCACGCTGCTGCTGCGGCGGCGGAAGAACCGGCCGCAGGGCAGTCGCCTGTCGCGGAAGTGCTGGTGCTCATCGTGCCGCGCCACGTGCCCCGTGCACCCCCTGGGCCCCTGGGTGGCGCGTTGCGGGCTGGGCCGCGGGCTCTTCGGAGGCATCTCGGCGGCTGCTGCGCTGCGGACCCTGCGCGAGATGCTCGCTGCCCTCGGTGTCCAGGGGGCGAGCCTGTTTCGGTTGCATGACCTCCGCAGGGGCCATGCCAAGGACCTGCAGGAGGCTGGCGCGACGCTGGCCGAGATTCTCGCGGCCGGGGAGTGGCGGTCCTGCGCTTTCATGGCGCATCTCGACCGTGACGATCTGGAAAGGGACGCGGTCGTGGAGGCGGGGCCACGCGCCCTCCGCCCGCGCCGCGGCGCGCTGCTCGCGCCAGGCGCACATGCTGGAGTCGGATTCGGACGAGGGTGCCTGCTAGGCGCCGGCGGCCAGCGCCGCCACGGTTCGCTTCTGTGCGTGGGCGGGCGCGCGCGACGGCGCCCGTGCTCTGCCCCCGCGCGTTCGGCAGCGGGTGGGCGCGCGTTGCCGGCCGTGTCGCCTGCGTGCCGTGTGGCATTGGGTCTGCACGCAGGCGTGGCGCGAGGCCGCCCAAGCGGCGGTGCGTCGGGCCTGGGCCCGTCGCAGCCGCCCGCGGGGGGCAGCCTCGCGCCGCGCCGCTCCCACCGACGGCGGCAGCAGGCGGGGTCGACGCCCTGCGCGCGCGGCTCGATTTGTGGTAGGCCCACGGCGGCAAGTCCGCTCGCAGACGCGGACGTTCACCGTTGTGGGCGGGCACAAATCGGCCACGGTTGCGCGTAGGTCGCGCGCGCGGCAGTGCGACGCGACCGCGGCCTCGCTGCGCAGGCGCGGGCAATCGCGCCGTCGCGCGCCAGGATTGCGCGTCGCGGGGGGGGGGGGTCGCTGCCCCGCGGCGCGTGCGCTTCGCAGGTGATTTGCTAGCGCCGGGGTTGCGTCGCCGCGGGGGGGGGGTCGCTGCCCCCGCGGCGCGTGCGTTTCGCAGGCGATTTGCATTTGGAGGAGGCGCCGCGCGCGCGCCCCGCGCGCGCGCGCGGCGGGTGCCTCCCTGGCGCACGGTCTTTCTCCCACCCTCCGCCCTGTCTGCTGCGCGCAGGCGTGGTGCGAGGCCGTCCAAGCGGCGGTGCGTCGGGCCTGGGCCCGTCGCAGCCGCCCGCGGGGGGCAGCCTCGCGCCGCGCCGCTCCCACCGACGGCGGCAGCAGGCGGGGTCGAGGCCCTGCGCGCGCGGCTCGATTTGTGGAGGTCGTGTTGTCGTCTCCTCACCCCTGGCTTAGGCGCTCTGCTAAGCCCGCGCGTCCCGTCCCCTAGGGCACGCGAAGGGCTAGCAGCCGCTCTGCCCGCGTTGATCCGCAGGGACTCGTGATGTAAGGTAGCGAGCCTCTCTTACGGGGCCACCTCGGAGCTCGGTTTTTGAGCTACTTGGTATGCCCCCTGCCGGCCCTAATGAGAAGGCAGGGCTGTAGCACAACCGATCGAGGGGGATTTTGGCAGAAGTGCGTGAGACACTTGAGTCGGTGCCTAGACGTTGCACCCCCTTATGTGGATGTCCTTGCCCTTTTCCTCCTCCTCCTCGCTCCCTCCCCCCTCCTCCTTTTCCTCCTCCTCCTTCTCCCCCCGTCCCCCTCCCCCTCCGCCTCCTCTTCCTCCTCCTCCTCCTCCTCCACCACCTCCACCTCCCCCTCTCCTTCCCCCTCCCCCTCCCTGCCGCGCGTTCCAGCGATCAGGTCCTCGGGAAGCTCCGGGGCTGCACTCACTCCCTGGACAAGTTCGCCCACGCCGTGAAGGACCAGCACGGCAGGACCCCACCCGGGGGGGAAGAGGGGACGGAGGGGGACAATGGCGACGATGACAGGGGATATATGTGGGTGATGAAACGGGCAGAAGCGTCAGGAGGAGGAGGAGGAAGACGAGTTCGCCGGCACTGTGAAGGACTAGCACGGCAGGGCCCGGCCCCCGTCCCCCTGCCCCCACTACTACCATTCCTTCCCCCTGCTACCCTTCACCAGGGCATGTCTTCGCTCGCTCTCCAGCAAAGTACCCGCGCATGGGTTTGGGCCTCGGGGCTTTCAATCAAGACGCGGAAACAAGTAGGATCATTTCGAGTTCTACAGGGTCTGGTTTTCGGGCCGTTCCTGAAATCTAGGTGGGGGAACTTCTTCGTGGCCGAGGCTCGCGTTGGCCAGATAAGCCGATCCGTTCCTGATTCAGCATTCATCGTGGCAGCACGATGGCTGTAGACGAATGGCTCCCAGCGAGTCTTTCGCTCCATCCAGTCTCAGGTTTCAGGGAACGGCCCGTTCCCCAAAAGGCACGCGGCGGACACCAAAAGATCACGCGGAACATCGACCTGTCTTTGGCAGAGCACATCCCCAGGTATGGAATTTGATTGGTCGGGGGTCAGAAGCGTGCTGCGAGGGCTCGGGGTGTCTGAGCCCTGAAGCTCTGCCTGGCCGCATCCTTTGCAAAGTACGAAGCCCGTAGCTCCGCCAGGGTCACGCCTGATGCAGGGTCTTGGGCTTACCTGGGCCGCATCCTTCGCGAACAGGGTGCACGTCTTCCGTGCTGGATCCCTGGCGAAAGGCAAGGTCTGAAGTCGTCCACGGCAGATTTGCGAGTCTCGAAGCTCTATGAGGCTCCCTGCGCCTAAATGTCCGAGCAACCACGATGCTCTTCCTCCCACGCGTGTTTGGCACCCCGATCCAGAGGTGAAGTGGTGGCGCAGCTTCCTTCGCTAACTATGCGCACGTGTGCGGCGACTGTCGGTTGCTTGCGCCGTCTTCCTCTCCTCTCTTTTTGTCACCGCCTCTTCTCCGCCCCTCTTCCCCTCCCTCCACCTTTCCCCTCCTCCCCTCTCCTTCCCCCTCCCCCTCCCCCCCTTCGCCCCCCGTCCTCGTCCCCGTCCTCCGCGTGCCGTCAGTCTTCTCCTATTCCTCCTCGTCCTTCGCCTCTTCCTCCGCGGACGGCGACGACGAAGATGACGACTAGTCATAATCATGGTATTCAGAATAATAGAAAGAAAACGAGTACTGATGCGAACAATAAGAACTTTAGCAACACTAGCATTAATGATATCATGTCAATACTAATATACATAATAATCACACTGCCGCTAGAAGTTATAACATAAGAACAACAATACAAACAAGACGATCAATACGATCAATGCGACGAGACAACTAAGACTACTATCACTACTAAGAGTTTGATATCGCGAATAATCATATTGATCAAACACTCTAGGAAAGTAGTAACAAGCAGGCGACGACTGTCGACGTTCTCCGCCTCCAGAGGTCTCTCGAGAGGCTTCCGGAGGTCCCCGACACTCCGAGGTACCCGAATTGCCACCAGAGGCCTCGAAAGGGCAATGAAGCGCTTAGCAGCCTCGAGCCCTTGATCCTCGATCCTCAAACCCACAGGGGAATTACGCCCCCCCCCGCTTTTTTTTTTTTGTGTGTGTTGGAACCGTGAAAAGGGGAAAAAGGACACCCGGGCCACATAGCTTATTTAAAATCTTTGTTTTGCTGTTCATTATCAATCTATGCCAATCCTGCGTTCTAAACCCTCGTCGCGATGTTTCCCTATATTGTTCGATCCATAAAGCTCTTATTGAACATTCCTCCCTCTTCCCGCCTTCCTCTTCATCGAGGACAGGTTCGAGCCGGCTGGAGCCAAGGTGTTTACAGTTCTTGACAAGATACGAGCTCCCACCCCCAGCGCACCCCCTCTGGTGTCGAGGAAGTGCCAGGCCTGCCACGCTTGGCGAGCCCGAAACGCATAGGGCCCCCACCCCCAGCGCACCCCCTCTGGTGTCGAGGAAGTGCCAGGCCTGCCACGCCTTGCGAGCCCGAAACGCATAGGGCCCCCACCCCCAGCTCCACCCCCTCTGGTGTTCGAGAAAGTGGCCACGCCTGCTACGCTTTTGCGAGCCCGAAACGCATCGGGCCCCCATCCCAGCGCACCCCCTCTGGTGTCGAGGAAGTGCCACGCCTGCCACGCTTTGCGAACCCGAAACGCATAGGGCACCCACCCCCAGCGCACCCCCTCTGGTGTCGAGGAAGTGCCACGCCTGCCACGCTTTGCGAGCCCGCAACGCATAGGGCCCCCACCCCCAGCGCACCCCTCTGGTGTCGAGGAAGTGCCACGCCTGCCACGCTTTGCGAACCCGAAACGCATAGGGCCCCCACCCCCAGCGCACCCCCTCTGGTGTCGAGGAAGTGCCACGCCTGCCACGCTTTGCGAGCCCGAAACGCATAGGGCCCCCACCCCCAGCGCACCCCCTCTGGTGTCGAGGAAGTGCCACGCCTGCTACGCGTTGCGAGCCCGAAACGCATAGGGCCCCCACCCCCAGCGCACCCACTGCAGCGTCGAGGACATGCCACGCCTGCCACGCTTTGCGAGCCTGCAACGCATAGGGCCCCCACCCCCAGCGCACCCCCTCTGGTGTCGAGGAAGTGCCACGCCTGCCACGCTTTGCGAGCCCGAAACGCATAGGGCCCTCACCCCCAGCGCACCCGCTCTGGTGTCGAGGAAGTGCCACGCCTGCCACGCTTTGCGAGCCCGAAACGCATAGGGCCCCCACCCCCAGCGCACCCCCTCTGGTGTCGAGAAAGTGCCACGCCTGCCACGCTTTGCGAGCCCGAAACGCATAGGGCCCCCACCCCCAGCGCACCCCCTCTGGTGTCGAGGAGGTGCCACGCCTGCCCGCTTTGTCGAGCCGAAACGCAATAGTGCCCCCACCCCCAGCGCACCCCCCTGGTGTCGGGAAATGCCACCCTGCCCGTTTTGCTAGCCGCGAGCGCATAGGGCCCCCACCCCTCAGGCGCCCCCCCCCCTGGTGTCGAGGAGGGTGCCACGCTGCCACGCTTTGCGACTTTGCTAGCCCGAAACGCATAGCCCCCCCCCCCCCCCCCTTCCCCCCGCGCCACCCCCTCTGGGTCGAGAAGTGCCCGCCTGCCTTTTTGCGAGCCCGAAACGCATAGGGCCCCCACCCCCAGCGCACCCCCTCTGGTGTCGAGGAAGTGCCACGCATGCCACGCCTTGCGAGCCCGAAACGCATAGGACCCCCACCCCCAGCGCACCCCTCTGGTGTCGAGGAAGTGCCACGCCTGCCACGCTTTGCGAGTCCGAAACGCATAGGGCTCCCACCCCCAGCGCACCCCCTTCTGGTGTCGAGGAAGTGCCACGCCTGCTATGCCTGGGCGACCGTCGTGCATGCGGCCATATCGGGACGTGTCGCATTTGCTGAGCCGTGCTGAGCTGTGCTGTGGTGTGCGTGTGGGGGGAGGGGAGGTGTGTGTGAGGAGACGCGGGTGCGACGCGGCAGGGAAGAAAACCAGAACCCCACGAAACATGTGGGGAAAAGGGTATCGATACCGCAGCTCGTCCTGGAGAGCCCTCGTCGCCACGGCTTTGTTCTCTTCGAAATCCCAGAGAGGTCGAGGGAGCGGCGGTGTCTGTATTTTCTTGCCTTTCCGCGAACAGTGGACGACGACTGCCGGCGGCGACGGCGACGACAGCCCCTAGGAGCAGGGACGCGAACGAACGCTACGTCGAGACGCTCGGGCAGGTGGCGGAGCGGCTGCAGGGCATACGGGATGCCCTCCCCCGAAGGGCAGGGGGCCGACGAGGGGGGAGGATCGAGGGATGTTGCCGCAGGGCTGTGTCTCATCGTCTCGCAGGAGACGGAAGAGAAGCGAGAGGGAGGACGGGAGCCACGACAACCACGACCACCAACAGCCACCACTACCAACACGACCACCACCAGCACGACCACCAGCCAAGCCACCACGACCGCCACCTCGGCGCCCGACCGTCAGCCCATCCAGCCCGACCTCCACAACGACCACCACGCCCGGCAGCATGACCACCACGTCTGCGGTTGGCCCGGCCACCGCGACCCCCCCGTCGACAATCGCCCCCGCCTGCCCGATGGCCCCGGCCGACCCCGCCCTCCGCCTCCCATTCCCTTTTCCCTCTTCTCTATTTTCCCCCTGCTGGGCCGCCCCTTCTTGCATTTCTCCTTGCATAAGTTAGCGATGAATTCGACCTTGCACTCAGGGGCGGAATGCCTCGGGGCCAGTCCTCCAATATGCTTTGTCCGGTAGCTGGCTTTTTTCGTGGCTCGGGACCCGGGACCATAAGCCCAATGCCCAGAGATCTTCTTTGGTGACAGGGGTTGGGACCGCTCGTGTCTGCCCCAAGGCACGAGTGCCTTAAGGGCGCGCTCCTTTCCCGAGTTCAAAGCAACATGACTTCTCTTCCTCTCCCCCTCCTCCTTCACATGGCGCGGCGGCAGAACCAGCCGAACTACGTCGGTGTCTTTGCCCTCGCACTCGGGCAGGCTTTCTATTTTGGGTATGTAGCCCCGTGCCTCCCGCCCCCTGGGGGTTGGGCTGTGTGGGGGGGCGGTATTGAGGGCCTCTCCCAACACTGCTCTTCCTCATCCGTTCTCCTGTCTCCTGTTTTTAGTGATGTCTCGCGCGGGGAGGGAATGGGATCGCCCGCCGAAGCACAAACGTAGGGGCTCATCGCGGCGTTTAGCGAAACGGACGCACGGAGCGTGCCCCCCTGCCGTCGTCGTCGTCGTGCTCCTGGCTGATTCCTGGGGAAGCCCGTCGCTGCCGCCGCCGCCCACGATCACGAAAATCCATCATGCCACGAACTAGGACTACCGTGGGCACAGGAGCAGCAGAGTCAGGCGACCGTGCTGCGGACGATTGCCGACGGATTCGCCTCCCCGTCCAACGCGACAGTCGGGCAAGTCCTTTTTCTGACGAGGAGGGAGCAAGTGGCCGCCGATCGCCGAAGATTTTGACCGCGAGGACTGGAGAGACTCTGCGGAAGCTAAGGAGGTGATCACCGATCAACCGTTGAAAGTAGGTATCTTTGGATTCCCAAGAGCCAACCTACTTCAAGCGTCTTCCTACTTCAAGACTCGATATGCTTTTGCTGCGTTTTGTTACTCTCTGGGCGTGCCCGAACTCAATCTGGTCTATCCGCCTTCCTACTTTATGTTTCTGCCTACTTTTTTCGACCGTTGGGGACCCCCTGGGGGGTCATGCTGCAAGCTGCGCCTACCCCGATAGCGCAAGGTACGGTCTCTGACCCGAGCACCATACCTGACGCGCACGACCCTCCTTCGATCTCGGAGTGATGATGCTAACACGGAACCTCACAGCAGATCATATCTCCGCCCCCGGAGAAGCCACACGACGGCGAACCAGACGAGGACGAGGATGAACCACCGCCACCGCCAGATGACGACGAGCAACCTGCCACGTGTCAGGCACGACATGTCTACCCACCGGAGTCTTCTGCATGGCAGGGGGGAAGCGAGGGCCCACCGAGGCCCGCTACACCACACCAGCAGAACTTGTGGCCATGGATCCTGCTTTGACATGCCACCGTGCTGCTTCTGCGGCGAGGGGGCAACTTCTCTCCGTTGGCGCACGCCCAGCACGCCCAGATGAGGCCGTCAATCGCGCAGGTGGCTCCGCCGATCGTTGAGCAAAGGCTGTTCGCAGGCCTGGGATTTGCGTCGTGCAGATTACGGTGCCTGCGTTACACTCGGTGACGCACGAACCACGACTGCCCAGTTTGCCAACATGTCCAAGCACAGAGACGCCAACACCGGCGGTCACTCTCTCATCATCTCGGCCGACAACATAATCCTCCCACGCGAAAAGGATAGTTCACTGACACGGCGGCAAGGTCCAAACGCCACCACGATCCATTGTGTTGGCAATCGATCATGATGCAGGATCCAGTTTTTCTTACATTTCCCTTTCCAAGCATCCATGCCTAGTGGACATAATTGGGTCTCTTCTTTGGCGGGAATGTATGCGTCGACGACCGGCACACGCGCGCTCGTCACATTCATCCGATTTCTCGAGGCATGGCGTGCACCACATAAGTTCAATCATTTGAAGAATCGAGGCGGGCGTTTCTCAAAGGAGCTGCACCGCACTTTCCAAGCGCGTTTCTGATGTTCAAGAAGCTTGCTCCCGATTTCGTCTGTGTTCTTTGCCGTTTTCCATTGTGCTCTCACTCACTCGCAAGCCATACTCCGTCCGCCGCGTGGGCAGGAACACAGTCTCAAGCATCGACGCGAAATGAAGGGTGAAACGCTGCGCCGTTTCAGTGGATCAGGAGGAGGAGGAGGAGGAGGAGGAGGAGGAGGAGGAGGAGGAGGAGGAGGAGGAGGAGAGG
>CAUYUJ010013958.1:393619-436816 GCA_963575745.1 Prorocentrum cordatum | reverse complement strand
TAGTAGTAGTAGTAGTAGTAGTAGTAGTAGTAGTGGTGGTAAAAGTAATAATCGTAGTCGTAGTAGTAGTAGTAGTAGTAGTAGTAGTATTATTAGTAGTAGTAGTAGTAGTAGTAGTAGTAGTAGCAGCCGTAGTAATTGTAGTGCTAGTCGTAGTAGCAATAGTAGAAGTAGTAGTAGTAAAAGTAAGGTCGTAGTAGTAGTATCAGTAGTAGTAGTCGCAGTAATAGTAGCAGTAGTAGTAGTATTAGTAGTAGTAGTAGTCGTAAAAGTAGTAGGAGTAGTAGTAGTAGTAGTAGAGATAATCGGATCAATCGTACTAGTAGTAGTAGTAGTAGTAGTAGTAGTAGTAGTAGTAGTAGCGGTAGTAGTAGTAGTAGCAGTAGTAGTAGCAGTCGGAGTAGTAGTAGTAGTAGTAGTAGTAGTAGTAGTAGTAGTAGTAGTAGTAAGAGAAGTAGTAGTAGTAGTAGTAGTAGTAATAGTAGTAGTAGTAGTACTCGTGGAAAAACTAATGCTAGCAATGGCGTTGGTAGTAGTCGTAGTACTTGCAAATGCACAAATCGTCGTCGTGCGTAGAGGCCGTGCTAGTAGTCGCAGCAGTGCTTGTAGTAGTAGTAGTAGTAGTAGTAGTAGTAGTAGTAGTGGTGGTGGTGGTAGTAGTAGTAGTAGTAGTAGCCGTAGTAGTAGTGGTAGTTTTAGTCGTAGTAGTAGTAGTAGTAGTAGTAGTAGTAGTAGTAGTAGTAGTAGTGGTGGTAGTATTATTTGTAGGCGTCGTTCAAAAAAATAGCAGTCGTGGTAGTAATAGTAGTGGTAATAGCAGTACTAGCCGTGGAACTAGTATTCGTAGCAGTAGTAGTTGTAGCAATAGCTGAGGTAGTCGTAGCCGCAGTAACAGCAGTCGTAGTCGTAGTAGTAGTCGTAGTAGTAGTCGTCGTAGTAGTAGTAGTAGTAGTAGTAATAGTAGTAGTAGTAGTAGTAGTAGTAGCCGTCGCAGTCGCAATCGCAGTCGTGGTAGTAGTAGTAGTAGTAGTAGTAGTAGTAGTAGTACTCGCAGCAACAGCAGCAGTAGTAGTAGTAGTAGTAGTAGTAGTAGTCGTAGTAGTAGTAGAAGTGGTGGTAGTAGTAGTAGTAGTAGTAATAGTAAGTAGTAGTAGTAGTAGTAGTAGTAGTAGTAGTAGTAGTAGTAGCCGTAGCGTAGTCGTAGTCGTAGTCGTCGTCGTAGTCGTCGTCGTAGTAGTAGTAGGAGTAGTAGAAGTAGCAGTAGACGTAAAAGTAGTAGTAGTAGTAGTAGTAGTAGTAGTAGTAATACTCGTCGTAGTAGTAGTAATAGTAGTGGTAGTAGTTGTAGTCGTAAAAAGTAACTGTAGCCGTAGCCGTAGTAGTGGTAGTAGTAGTAGTAGTAGTAGTAGTAGTAATTTTAATAGTAGTAGTCGTAGTAGTAGTAGTAGTAGTAGTAGTAGTAGTAGTAGTCGTAATAGTAGTAGTAGTCGTAGTAGCAGTAGTAGTAGTAGTAGTAGTAGTAGTAAATGTTGTCGTCGTCGTAGTAGTAGTAGCAGTAGTCGTAGTCGTAGTAGCAGTAGTAGTAGTAGTAGTAGTAGTAGTAGTAGTAGTAGTAGTAGTCGTAGTAGTAGCAGTTGAAGTTGAAGTAGTAGTAGTAGTAGTAGTAGTAGTATTGGTATTATAATTATTACTAGTAGTAGTAGTAGTAGTAGTAGTAGTAGTAGTCGTAGTAGGAGTAGTAGTGGTAGTAGTAGTAGCAGGAATAGTAGTAGTAGTAGTAGTAGTAGTAGTAGTAGTAGGCTAGTATAGGTAGTAGTCGTAGTAGTAGTAGTAGTAGTAGTAGTCAGTAGTAGTAGTAGTAAGTAGTAGTAGTAGTAGTAGTAGTAGTAGGTCGTAGTAGTAGTAGTAGTAGTAGTAGTTGTAGTAGTAGTAGTAGGTAGTAGTAGTAGTAGTAGTAGTAGTAGTAGTAGTCGTAGTAGTAGTAGTAGTTAGTAGTAGTAGTAGTAGTAGTAGTAGTAGTAGTAGTAGTAGTAGTAGTAGTAGTAGTAGTAGTAGTAGTCGTAGTAGTAGTCGTAGTAGTAGTAGTAGTAGTAGTAGTAGTAGTAGTAGTAGTAGTAGTAGTAGTAGTAATGGTAGTGGTAGGAGTACTAATAGTAATAGCAGCTGTAGTGGTATCGGTAGTACCTGTACGAGTACCAGAAGCAGTAGACCAGGGTGGAATACGAAATGATCACGCAGGACCTAAAACTTTTCTGTGAGGTTCCTCGGTAGCATGACTTGTTCTTCGGCCGTCCACCCCTCAGCCAATATTCCTCCTCCGCCTCATTGCGCCTCATCCTGCCCCTCCTTCCTTTCGCCGAACGAACGCGTACAGGGCCCTCCGACTGGCCCCCCTTGGGCGCGCAGAGGCGGAGCGGGCATGCGGATGGGTGGAGCACCACAACCATCGTCCTCACCATCCTCGTCTCTGCTGTCCTTGCCCTCGTCTGTCCACCTCGTCTTTACCCGCCCCCCTCCTCCTCCTCCTCCTTCTCCTCCTCCTCCTCCTCTTCCTCCTCCTCCTCCTGCTCCTCCTCCTCCTAATCTTCATCCTCTTCTATTGTTCGGGCAAGCTGCTGGGGCGATCCGTCCACAACGTCGATCGAGCGCCCCCTTCTCCTCTCCGTGCGCGCCCTTCTCCTGCCGCCGTGCTCCGGCGCGCCCCCCGCACCTTCGAGCTGACCATGAAACCGAACGACTGGGCCATGCCGTAGAGGCTAAAGCAGATGCCGCGACTCGCCGGGTGCGTCTTCCGCGCCACGAGGCTCTCGGACGCAATTGGGGGGAGGCTGGGTCGAGAATTGGATGATGGCAATGATGATGCTGAGGATGATGACATGACGTATGGTGATGACGATGATGGTGATGGTGGTGATGATAATGATGCTGATGATGATGACGACGACGATGGCGATGCTGATGATGATGATGAGGATGCTGATGCTGATGCGGATGGAGACGGGGGAGGGAGGAGGACGAAATGAGGAGGGATGATGAGGAGGTCGAAGGTGAGGAACATATGAGAGGGGAAAGGAGAGCACGGCCCCAAGAAAAGAAATGACGGACAACAAAAACACAAGACGAGGCAGACGCTCGTCCAGGGCTAAGAGCGTTCAAAGGAATTCCGCGCTCCTTGAAGGAGTTTTCTTTGTTCTGCAGTCAGTAGCCAAATCAGGTCTACTGGGTGGTATCAGAGGGAAGTGGAGGACGAGGAGGAATGGGATGGCTGGCTAGCTTGTGGAAGCGCCTCTGGAGTGAACTCCTGAGCAACAGAGGCACCTGTTATTCGTGGGATTCGGTCGCCAATATCTTTGTGTAGCCGCTAACACCTTGAGTCAATAAAGTATCATAGCGCTTTAGTCCAATGAAGACGCAAACTAAATAATCACTACGAACCATACAAGTGGTTTGCAGATAGGCGCACGCAATTCCAGAGACGACAATTACGCAAATTCCGCCAGAATGGGTCATCCGAGTCATCTTCTTCTGCTTCGGGGGAGGTCTTAACCCCTCCCCTTACGCCACGTCGCAGCGCATCCCCCGTAGCCTGTTGGCTGGAACAGGAAAAGCATCGCCATTTCTCAAGCTGGGCTTCGGATCATCTCCTCCTCCTCCTCCTCCTCCTCCTCCTGCTCTCCCTTTTTTCCCCCGTCTATCGTCCGCGTGCCACTGCTGTTTCGCTTCGCGCGGGCTTCTCCGGGCAAACTGGTTAAATGATGTTAAGTATACGTGTAGAAATACACAGAAGTCTTGAGGGCTCGCTTCGCTTCGCCTCAACCTTGATCCTGCGTCCATGCGTTCTCAACCATTCGGTGCCTGGGTACTGGGTGAACGCAGATGATGACCGCGAGGGGGGTCATTGTCATCATCGTGGAACGGACCATCGGCATGTCTTTCATTGGGGAACAAATGCATCGGTGTGACGGGGCCAAAGTCACGCATGCGAGGTGGAAGGAAGTGGTGACCGCGAGGGGGGTTGTGGTCGTGACGTTCAAGGAGCAATGCCATGAGCGTCGACGGAGTGAGAACAGAAACGAGTGATCCGCAGCTAGCAGCCAGGACGGCGAGGACGAAGGAGAGGAGGACGAGAACGACCAGGAGGACGAGCACGACGAGACAGACGGTCCCGCGGTCGCCAGGAGGGGGAACAAGTAATGACGGAATAGGGAGCGGATGTGATGACCGCGAAGTGTGTGAAGGTCACTAGGCCGAAAAACGATGTCCGTGGGTGCAAATGGGGGCCGCGGGCATTGGGGGCGGGGGGGGTGTAAGGGTCGTCGGAGAGTGGCAAGGTTCGGTACGAGGAGGTGGCGACGCTGATGACCGCGAGGGGGGTCAAGGTCATCGCTCGGAGAAGGAGTGGGGGGCCCCACCGTGAGAAGGGGGGCGCGCAGTGACAAATTCTCTGTCGTCGTCAAAGCTTCAAAGCTTCTTACGTGCCTTTGGGGCCTCTGCGCCGTCTCAGGGCCTATTGGAAGCCTCTGGGGCGTTTGGGGGGCAGCGTGCACCAAATCCGAATCCACCACCAGGTCTGGAATACTCGTTGATTTGTGCATCTCGCGGCCCTCTTGGTCGTTTCGTGGTCGGTGGAAGACGATGGCGATGACTAACATAGTCCGCGGGTCTTGGAGGTTGTCTGGGTGTTGTTTGCACGCCTTCAGGGAGGGTCTCAGGCTTGAGCTGGCTTGAAAGGGCCTTGGCGTTCACGGCGCCGACTGGCGTACAGCTGGCCGATGACGATGGGGCGAACATGGAAGACAATGGCAAAGTAGGAGGTGGAGCAGAAGATGCAGAGCAGGACGCGAATGAGGACGACCAGCAGCCGCCTGATATACGCTCGTTTTGGAGGTGGCCTGGGTGTTGTTTGGAAGCTGTTGGGGGGGTCTCAGACTTGAGGGGGCTCTAGGGGGCCTTGGCGTTCACGGTGCCGACTGGTCTATAGCTGGCCGGAGCGAGAAGACATGAACTGTCTCGGGGGATGAAGCGGCGGCCGCCCAATGAAGCGGGGACACGGACATGACCGCGAAGGGGGTCGTGGTCATGCCGCTGGGGCCGTCGTGCCGCCATGGCGGCACACCCCTGACCTGGATCCTGAAGTCGGGGCGTCTTGGGTGCCCGTCGGGGCCTCGCGGCGTGTTTCTGTGGGGCCTCTGGAAGCCCTGCATGGTTAGTGAATCGGGGGCGTCTGGAAGCCTTTTTGAGAACGTCGGACAGAACTTAGACGCGAGACCTCCCATACGCTTCTGGGGGCCAATTGGGAAGCTTTCTGGGAGCCTTTTGGGGGCATTTTGGGGGCCTCTTGGGCCTTCTTGGGAGTCCTTGTGAAGCTCTTTTGGGCCGGCTGGGGCCCCTCTTGGGCCGTCCTAGGACCCTCTTGGGCCGTCTTGGGGAGCTTGGGCCGTCTTTGGGCCTTCTTGGGCCGTCCAGGGGGCCTCCTATGGCCCTCTTCTGGCCTCTTGGGCCGTCCTGGGGCGATCTTGGGGGCCCCTTGCTTCGTTTCGGACGCTGTTCAGACCGAAGAAGCGAGTATGGTACACACATATACGTTTCCCAAAGGAAATACGACGATTTATGCCGTTTGGGGGCCCTCTGGGGTGCCTCCTGGGCCGTCTTGAGGGTCTCCGTGGTCGTCTAGAAGCCGTCTTGGGCCCTCTTGGGAGCGCTCCTGGACTATTCTGGGTGTCTCTTTTTACGCCTTGGGAACCTCTTGGGCCAACTTGGGGGCCTCTTGGGCCAGTGAGAGGGGCGTTTTCGGGTGTCCGGGAGCTCTTTCATCAGGCGTCCCGGGGCTGGGTAGTACCATCCGAAGGGTATGGGGGGGGCGGCCATCTGTTTATTGGTTGATTTTTCCGCGCAGGATGTAGATTAAAGGTGCGCAAGTAGATAAGTGCGCGTATGTATGTATATACATATATACACACTGTATATTCATAACCTCCCTTTTTCAATACTTATAATCAAAGACCCTGCGGACACCCGCCCCACTCCGAAACTGGACCCCCGGCGTCCAAGACTCCTGTGCGCCCGCCTCCTCAGATGGTCCCGCAATATTTCCCGGCCCCTGGAAGTCCTTGCCGAGCCGTGCAAATGGGTCAGCAGCAGCCCCGAGAGACCCCCGAGGCGGTCCAAGATGGCCTCCAGCGGCCCCGCACCTTTGCCCAACGCCCGAAGACGGCCCAAATCTCATCCCCAAAGGCTTTCGAAAAAAACAGAAAAACATCCAAGCGACAATCCCACTCATATGCAGTTGTGGGTGCCGTGTTGTGGGTCCATCTTTCGACATGTCTTCCTGTAGGGCCACCATCTCGGGATGTAATGGTTCCCTCTCTGCACGTATCCACGCCCCACAGGTTCCATCTCGGGGCTGACAGGTTTCTTCTCCCGCCCTCCCCTTCCTCCTCTTCCTCCTCCTCCTCCTCCTCCTCTCCTCCTCCTCCTCCTCCTCCTCCTCAGTCTCCTCCTCAGTCTCCTCCTCCTCCTCCTCCTCCTCCTCCTTCTCCTCCTCCTCCTCCTCCAGTGTGCCGTGGAACTCCATATAGGGCCACGATCCTCGTGAGGGGTGTACCGAAATGGGTGCGGCGCCACCATGCAAACTCTGCCACTGGAGCCTGCTGTGGAGTTCCATACGGGGCCAAGATCCCCGTGCGGGCCGATGAGCCGAAATGGGTGCGGCACCGCCGTGCAACCCCTGCCAGTGGAGCCTTTTGTGAAACTCCTTACCAGGCCAGGATCCCCGTGCGGGGTGAACCGCAAAGGGTGCGGCGCCGCCATCCACCCCCTGCCAGTAGAGCCTTCTGTGGAGCTCTCTACGGGGCCACGATCCCCGTGAGGGGTGTACCGCAAAGCGTGCCGGCGCCGCCGTCTAACCCCTGCCAGTGGAGTCTTGTGTGAAGCTCCCTACGGGGCCACGATCCCCGTGCGGGGTGAACCGACATGAGTGCGGCACCGCCACGCAGACCCTGCCACTGGAGCCGTCTGTGGAGCTCCCTATGGGGCCACGATCATAGTAAGGGGTGTACCGAAGTAGGTACGGCGCCGCTAGGCAAACCCTGCCAGTGGAGCCTTCTGTGGAGCTCCATACGGGGCCACGATCCTCGTGAGACGTGCGCCGTATTGATGATGATGCTGACGATGACGATGACGATGATGATGATGATGATGATGATGATGAAGATGATGATGATGATGATGATGATGATGATGGTGGTGGTGGTGGTGATGATGATCGTGATGATGATGATTATGATGATGCTGATGATGGCGATGATGATGTTGATGATGATGATGGTGATGATGATGACGATGATGGTGATGATGACGATGATGATGCTGCTGATGGTGATGATGATTGTGGTGCTGCTGATGATGCTGATGATGCTGATGATGGCGGTGATGATGATACTGATGATGGTGATGATGCTGATGCTGATGCTGCTGATGCTGCTGCTGCTGCTGCTGCTGATGATGATGATGATGATGATGATTATAATGCTACTGTTGATGCTGATGATGATGCTGCCATGATGAAGACGATGATGATGATGATGATGATGATGATGATGATGATGATGATGATGATGATGATGATGATGATGAAGATGAAGCTGATGAGTATGATGATGTGCTGATGCTGATTGCGGAGCGTAGAGGCAGGGACAGAAAGAAGATGAGGATGATGATGATGAGGAGGAGGAGGAGGAGGAGGGAGGAGGAGGAGGAGGAGGAGGAGGAGGGGGAGGAGGGACGCGGGGCGATGTCTTCTCCAAACAAGGACCCAACACCACAGGATGATTGATAATGATTTCCTATTCGTTTTTGTATGGTGGCCTACAGAGGCACTGAAAACCGCTCCAACACGACCAAGAAAGGCTTCCTGACACTAGAGAGCCCCAAGACGGCCCTAGAGGGCTCAGAAACTGCCCACAGAAGGCCCCATGACGGGCCACATTTGCACCAATACGTCCTCCGGAAACATTCGAACCGTGAGCCGAGACCACGGTTCGCGGCATAGTGGCCCGAGGAACCGTCCACAGGCCGCAAACAGGCGCCAGGGACGTCTCCACAGGCACCCGAAGAGCCCGAAAGAAGCTTTCCCGAGGTCCTCCAGAAGCTCGCGTCAGAGGCGTCATATGAGCCTCTGCAAACAAATCTGAGGAGGACGGGGGGGTGCGTCGCGGGGAAATTAAGGCGAGAACGAGGAAGAGGAAGATGACACATGAGGGAAGGAGAAGGAACAACACTTTGACAACGGTGATGTCGACAACTGCAGCCAAAAACGACCGCTGTTTTCCTTGATCTACCTCTCTCTCATTCTGCATGCGTGTTAGACGTGACAGACCAAGGTGCATGGCGCGCAGCGCCAATGCAGTCTTGTGTATCTGTACAGAACGAGAGAGAGAGAGCGAGAGAGAGAGAGAGAGCGAGAGAGAGAAAGAGAGAGCGAGGACCCCCGACGGTCTGCTAGCGACCCAGCGAGCCCCGTACATCGTTTGGTGGTCGCCGGACGCCCGTCGGGGGCGCGCACTCTTGCCAGGCCGCCCCCGGGGTCGAAGGGTGCCTCTGGCCCTGTGAAGCGAGGGGAAAGGAGGGAGAGGGGACAGGCAGGCGGGAGAGAGGCCCGGGCCCTGGCGCGACAGGGGCGGGGGAGCGGGGAGGGGCAGCGGAAAGTGTGGCAGGGAGGGAGGGGGAGGGGGAAGGGGGAAGGGGCACGCTGAGCCCAGACGGATAGGCAATCGCGTGATCCTCCTCCTCCTCCTCCTCCTCCTCCTCCTCCTCCTCCTCCTCCTCCTCCTCCTCCTCCTCCCCCTCCTCCCCCTCCTCCGTCCGGTGCAAGGGGGGTCTTGCGTCGCCGCTTCTCCGCGGTCCCAGCGGGTTGGTCGGCCACAGCACCTTCGACCCCCCGGGTCGAGCCGCGCCGCCACGCTCACCCCCGGCAGGACGCCCGCGCCCGTGGCGCGGCGCCGCGCCAGCTCCGTGGCCGGCGCGCCCGCCCAGGCCGTGCCCGCAGCCCCGCGGCCGCCTCCTCCTCCTCCTCCTCCTCCTCCTCCTCCTCCTCCTCCTCCTCCTCCTCCTGGGGCGCCGCCGCGGTTGCCTCGACCCAAGCGCAAAGCGGCCGCGCCCCGAGGTTGCGCGCGTGCTGCTGCATGGCCTCCCAGATTGCGTGGGCGCCCTCCGCCAAGCGGAGCACGCCCGCCTGGGCAGGGCGGTCCAGGGCAGGGCCTGGATGCGAGCCCAGAGGCCGGACGTCTGGTGCAGCGTGGCCGTGCTGCGCCGCCATGGCATCCCGACCTCACGGGTGCAGGTCTGCGGGGCCGGCTGGGCCGAGTCCAGGAGCTCGGCGACCCAGCGGTCGTAGACCACGTCCAGGCGTTGGGCCCAGGCTCCGCGGACCACGAGGAGCGCGGCGCCATGGCAGGCACCTGGCTGCACCCGGGCTCGGAGCGCTGCGAGCGCGGCCGCCAGGGGGAGGACAAGCAGCTCGATGCCCGACAAGGTACTGCGCCATGCCCTCTGCGCCCCCTGGTCGACTTGCTTGAGCAAGCCCGTCATCGTCGCCGCAGGCTCGACGGGAATCCCCAGGGGCACGGGGGAATCGACGAAGTCGACCCCGTTCAGCGGCTTCCGGTCCGTCTCCTCCTCCTCTTCGTTGAGCTCGAACCCAGACTCCTCGGATGAATGTTCCATTTCGCTGTGGAGCCACGTCGGAAGAGCCTGAGGGCTCCGAACTCTCATCGTTCAACAAACCGAAGTTCCGACCACCAGAGTTAACTATGGCTAACCCTGCGCCTGATCTCAGGTACCTTCCCTCAAATGATGATGATGATGCGCAAGCACGCGAGCTTCTTGCTCCCGCAATCTACTGTTATGTCGTTCTTGCTTCAAGACGAAATGTCCGATCCCATCGGGTACCCGTTGCGTGCTGCTTATATCTGATCCAAACTCAGACGACCGCGTGTCAAAACTCATGTTCTAGCACTTTGCTAATCTAACGTGCCTTCGTGTTTTTACGTCGACCGCCCCGCTGTTTGTGCGAACGGCTGCGAAAGTCGATCGGTATTCCCCCCTTCTGCAAGTGATATCCCTCCTAACTTCGTCCTCTACCTTCCTTCCTCTCCTCGTTCGTCCTTCCTTCCCACTCGTCCGTCCTCCCCACCTTTCTTTCCTGAGCCCCGCTCCCCCGCTCTCCCCTTTCTCTCTCCCCCATCTCCCCATGGTCGTTCTATCTCTTGACGAAAACTCTTGATGCTCCTCGTGTTCATTTTCCAAATACTCGATACTGCTGACCTCTGCATCTGCTGCTGCTGATGTCGTGTCTTCCGATTCGGCATTCGTCGCCTGCGTCACTGGCAAACTGGCGCACAGGAAGGCCATGCACACGCACCGGAGCAGGGCGAGGTCCAAGAATCCGCGGCTGAACGCCAGCCTCCAGCAGATCAAACATGACATGATGATGCTAATGTGGAGGAGGGGGTTGCCTGTCTCCTCTGCGACCGTTTGCACACTCAAGCGCTCCCTCTTTGTGCTTATATCTGTCACTAGCGTCCGTACTGTTAACCATCACGTGATTCCTCGCGCGCCTACCCCAACAAACGATACCGCTGACACCCTGCAGCTGAGGTCATCCAGTCGATGCTTTATGCAGCAAAGGCGTCTCGCCTGTGCACCTGTCACTGCCGCTCTTCACGCGAGATTGGACTTTACTCTTGCACACTTCATCGCCTATGAGGAAGACGAGGAACGCCTTAACGTTCCGCGCTCCCAGAGTCGGATTTGTACAGCATGCTGGAAAACGCAAAAACACCGCAATGCCGACGAAGCTCGCCGGGTGCCAGGGGACAACGACGGGAAGCATGATGCAACGGACTGGTAATTGCCAAAAAGCAAGACGAAAGGTGAAGAGGAGAAAGGCGGAAAGAGAGAGAGGGAGACGTGATGAGGGCAGACCGTGTGACTTGGTGCCGACCGGCCGCAACTGGGGGAGCTGTGTCCCTTACCGCCCCCTGGGGAATCCATCATATCGACAATTTCTCGATGGGGGGTGTCGCAGCCGACGGGTCCCGCAGGGGAGAACGAACACAGCTCCCCCACTTGTGGCTGGTCTGCTCTGCTGTGAGCGCGCTCTGCCCGAATCTGCCATGACGGCTACACATTGTCGGCTGGCGCTGCCCGCTGTGGGCTCCTGCCCAAGGCCTCCGCTCGGACCGCCTGCGCCGCTGCCCCTGTTAGCAGTCAGGCAGCCTCCTGGGCCCCAGCAAGAGCATGAGGGTGGAGGAGGGGCGAGAAGGAGGAGAAGGCTGTAGATGCGAAGGAGGAAGGGGAATGTGGAGGTGATGGGAGCGCCACCTTCTCTTCTTCTTACTCTTCCTCCTCCTCCTCCTGCTCCAATCGTGCCCCCGTCTGCATGCCACCCTGCCCGTGGGAGCAAGCGGAGGAAACCGCGGCAGCAACGCTTTCTGTACACGCCGCCTTATGTTGTTACGATTGTAATCGCGTTGCGCTCTGCTGCCATCGCAAAATGCCAATCGAACTCCGTGTTTGGAGTCTGCGCCAATCATGCAACGCTGTGCCCGATATGCCACAGCTTGGGGGACTCGAAGCAAAGTTTCATCCTCCTGACTATCCCGTTGCGGGCATTCGAGCGGGGTTTGGGTTCCCACGGCCATCGGACGTTGGCCAAAGCCAGAATGCGTCTCCAGGGGCTGAGGCGCGCGCGCGAACCCGAAGCCCCTGCCCGAAAAACGGCGGGGTTCGCTCCCGAAGCTGGTGCAGCCCCACCCGAACGCGGTGAGTGCGAGGGTCTTCTCCTCGCTGAGGATCCTTGCCCGCCGCTGTAGTTGCTGCTGCTCCTACGTTCACACAGTTGCACCATTTCCTCATGCCTGCGGTGGTCTCATATCCCACTCTTGTTCCCCAAATAATTGCCAGATCTGCTGCCAGAGTCTAACCAAAGAGGGCGAGGAAGAGGACGAGGAGGAGGAGGAACAGGAGGAGGAGGAGGGGCAGCAGCGGCAGGATGAAGAGACATGCGAAGAAAACAAAACACCATTTCTCCACATCCTCCTCTCCCCTTTTCCTTCTGCGCCTCCTCCTTCCGTTCCCCTCTCCTTCGCCTTCCTCTCGCCGCTGAAGTATATGAACCTCTCTCTCAATCTCAATCTCAATCTCTCTCTCTCTATCGTTCTCTTCCGCTCTCTGTGCGCTCGCTCTTGTGATTGTGTTCCCTCTCTCTCTATTTAAAGACTGCGTGTGTGTGTGTGTGTGTGTGTGTGTGTATTTTTCTATGTTTTTTCCCAACCTGGGGCCCTGCGGACGCACCCCCCCCCCCCCCGAAACAGGATCCCCGGCGTCCGGGGTTCCTGGGCGCCCTCAAAGAATCCCGCGAGATTTCTGGGCTTCTGGAAGTCCCTGCCAAGCCAGGCAGGTGTGTCGGCGGCGGTTCCAAGAGACCCCCCTAAAACGGTCCAAAATGGCCTCCAACGGCCCTAGACCCCCGCCAGACGCCCGAAGGCGGCCCAAATATCACCCCCGAGAAGTTTGTTTGTTTGCGAACTCCCCGATGGCGCACCGCAGCTCACCGAGGTCGAAGAACAGCGCTAGCGGGCCTGAAGCGCCGCCAACACCTCTCGCTGCTCTGAGAGTGGGAGAGGGGCAGCCTCCCCGTCACATAGTCTTTGACTTGTGTATGGGTTCTCTCTCCCCTGAGCAGCTTTCCACGGCGACACTTTGCCTGCGCATTGGCAGGCTCGCCTTCGCAGGGCAGGCAGAGCTTCTTGGCCCGTCCGCCCGAAAAGACACCGCAATTGCCACAAAACACAAAACCTCCAGCGCGCACTAGAACGTGCTGTCGGCTGGGTGGCCCAGGCGTGGTCCTGGCGGGCAGCACGAAGCGGGCCATTCTGGAATGAGCATTCCTGCAGGGGGTGCGAAAAAGGGCGCGCATCCCCTGTGTCGTGCCCGAGAAGCGGCCGCACTGCTGACACCTCCACGCCTTGCAGTCCCAGGTGAGGTGGTGGGGTCGGGTCCCAGGGGGAGGTCCCTCCCGAACGCGCCTCCGAAGTCGGACCCCGCTCCGAACCTGGGCCTGGCGTCCAGTGGTGTCTTTGAACGTGCCAACCTGCGTAGTCATGCAGGCCACAAAATTACAGATGCTCATAGAGTCCTTGGACCGCTGCTGCCAAAGCTGCCTCAGCCCGTCGGGGAGCCCGTGGAGGGCCGCGCCCTTCCTGGCCTGGAGGTCCGCCTGCGCATTGCCCAGGACGTCGAGGCGGTCTTGGCCGACGAGGGTGTCGGGGTCGTGGCCAGAGTGGGCCTTCACCTTGACCATCTCGAGTGCGCCTGGGCCTTGAAAATCATCGCGCACTAGCATCCAGATGCGGCGCCAAAGGTCCGCGTGGGGTCTCCTGGCTTTAGTGCACCAGGCCTCTCCACGCTGGAAGCCTCGATACACAGTGTTGTTGTCCACAACAACCTGAAGGGGGGCTCTCCCGTGCTGGAGGACCCTCAGAAGGCCCATGAGCTCCGCTCTCAGGGCCGATCCCGACAGTCGGGCCCCCCCAGGGTGCCACGACCCGCCTTGACGACACGACCGTCCACGTCGAGAAACGCGAAACCCCAACCGAACGACTTGCACCCTGGGGGGGCGATTCCCGATCCATCGGGGCACGCGAACCCCGATGTGAAGGGATCGTCGCCGAATCCAGGGTCAAGCCCCTCAATGCTGTCCTGGATCAAGGAAAAAGGGTCGTCTACGGCATGGGCGGTGAGGCCTCTCGGGAACAGGAGGGAGGTGGGCGAGGAGTCCGCCGCTCTCTGGGCAAACTCGGGCACCTCCTCTGCAGCAATTCTTCGTGCAACAATAAAACCAAGGCAATTGCAGAAACGGTGATGCTGTGTGCCCTCTGGCTCTTGGCAGAGTTGGCACTCTCGAGTGTCGCTATGTCCAGCCTTCCAAACCTTGTCCTGGGTCCAGGACGATTTGCACACAAGGCCAAAATGGCCTGCTGGCGCCCAGGGAAGTTCCGCCGCTGTCGGAGGGCAGCGCGGATGGGCTCCAAACCAGGTCGAACAGAACTGAGGTTCCTGGCAGAGGCCCACGCAGTGAGTTCGATGGCTTCGAGCCTCGCCGTCACCAGCCCCTTCAGGGAAGTGGGGGCTGTGCGGCGGAGGTCTATGCAGAAACCAGTGTGGGTGATGTGCGCATGATAGGCTAGCCAATGCCATCCTAGCCTGCCCAGCGTGGCGAGCACTGCCGACGCTGGCCCGCGGACCTGCCTCCGGCGGTTCGCGAGCGGTCGTGCTGCTAAAGCCTTGCACGCTTGTCTCCATCCAGCGCTGAGCTCTGACAGGGCGTGGTCGCTGAAAACTTCAATGGCCCACTGCAACAGCGGCTTGATGCATGCCTCAATCACTGGGTCAACGTGACGGAGCCAAAGTCTCATGGTGCGGTCCTTGCCAATGGCCGCTCCCCCCAGACTGCTCGCCACTAGTTGCCTCGTTATGTGGGGCATGCTGGGGTTCATGCCAAGACAGGAAGTGCAGTGGGTGAGGGGTGGGATAAGGCCGCAGCGGACGACCTTGCCGACGCGCGCCCCCTGGCGAGCGAGGGCCGTTATCTTGCGCTTCCTCCTAAGGGCAACCTGCTCACGGCCCCAGATTCGTCCTCGGACTCTCACAATATTGCCGCCAGCACTATCAACGCCAAGCTGGTCACTCAATGGTTTAAAATCAAAGCCCAAACGGCCTGCCCAGTGCTTGCATGCCTGGCGTGCTCGGCGTGAGGCTGTCAGAACAAAACCCTTGCCTGCAGCGCCGCCGTCTCGGCGACGCGAGACGGGGGGGCCGTCGCCCTCGACTTGGTCGACGTAGTAGGCGACCGCGTCTCCCAACTCCTCTGAAATCGTGATGGGGTCCGATCTGCGCTGCAGGCTGACATGACATCGTCGACATACAAAGTGATGTACGTATGCGGCCAGCGCGCCATGACGTTGTCCAACGCCCTGATGGCCACCATGTTGAGGGCTCGCGTGCCCGCGGTGCTGCCAGCGACCACCGCAGAGTATGTGGAGCCACTGCGCGAGCTTGTGACTCCCCTGAAGGCCATGCTCCTGGTACATGTGAAAATTGAAGTCTCCATCTTCAACACCCGTCGTGGAAATCCGACCTCGTGTGCAACCTCCCAAAGCTTGTGCATAGATGTGTGTGCGAAGGCCTTTTCCAGATCCAGGGCTGCCGTGGCTGTGGTGATGCCTTCGGGCCTGTTGGCCCCCTCGTCCACGAGCATCTGGTGCCAAATTGCTTCTTCAGCGCCGCCGCCTGGTCCTGCTGCATCGTAGGGCCTCCTGATCATATGTTCCCATGCATAGAACAAGGGTGCATGCGCCCTCTCCGCCGCGCGCATGAGGGAAGGAAGAAGCCCCAGCGGCCTGGTACCTCCTTTAGGCTTCTGCAGCAGGAAATACATGAGATATCGCATCTGAGGCGGCAAATGGGCTCTGCGTGAGACGTAGTGCATGAAGTCAACGAGATACTGCGCCGTGCCAGCAGAGAGCCAACTCCACCAACGAGGGTGCCAGCAGTCGGTGCCGATGCCAGTGTGTGGCTTGAATGCCCGACACATTGAACGCAAACGTTCAGGCGATAGGCTGGCGGCACCTTCTAGCATACTGCGGTCGTACCCAATATGTTCCCACTGCCGATGCGGAGTGCCTGCGCTGATGGGCCCATGGCTTTGCCGCACCTTGAACCAGGCCTCCGCCTCGACGTCGGCAGCCATCTGCGGGTCTTCCAATTGAAAGGTGGTGAATCCATTCTTCTGTACTGCCATCGGTGGTGACGCCCACTTGGTACGTCTGTGTGTGTAACCTGCACCTCCTCGAGAGTCTAGATCTCCAGCTCTTGGGCCGCTCTGCAGCTTGGGCCCTCTCTATGACCTGGGCTTCTCGCTGGGCCTCTCGCTGCAGCTCCATGACGGGAGCGATGTCGCGGGCCAAGGTGTCGATGGTTTAGTCAGCTTGTAGCATGACCGCCAAACGTCGGAGTAGCTCTAGTGACCTCTCACCCAGTGGTGTGAACCATCGATCCGATCCCATTAGTACACGTCGCTGCAGGTTAGTCCACCTAGCCCTGGACGGGGCCCAGGATCGCGCCGACAGCGCCGCTTGCGAGATGAGGGCGATATCGCTGGCACGGGCTGCAATCCATCGCCAGCAACGCGACTGAGGTGTCCCTCTAGGCCGTGCGTGGGGCTGTGGCCCTGCCAGGGGGAGTCGTATCCATCTAGGGTAGTCTCCTCGGCCACAGTAGGCCGTGGGGTCGCCCGCCTGACAGATGCCCGCCAGCTCACGCTCCGCCAGCCTTGAGAATAGCAGCCACTTGGAGTACATGTCCTCGTCCGTCCAATTCACATATTGCTCCAACTCAGGCCGCGCAGGTGGCTCGGGCACGCAACCAGGCACCCGGTGCAGCGGAAACGGCTTCGGACGAGAGAGCTTCCAACCGTGCTTGGCTCGGATGCTGCGGCCCAACGTAATCTGGACTGGCGAGCGCGGGAAGGTGGCGCTGTCCAGGACCGTGGCCTGCCCAAAGGCCCCAGCGATAGTGGAATCGACAATGAAGTTATCGATCGTTCGGCCACCTCCCATCCCAGCGCACGTAGGTCCGTCTGGAACCAGTGCAACTCCAGATACGTCTTCTATCCAGCCCGTGTCGACCAGCGACTGGATGTCACTGTTGAAGTCGGCCTGCAGCACCCAGGGTATGCCGTATGTGACGATGAGGTCGCCGATGGCGTCGAGGATGGAGAGGTTCCTGATGGTCCAAGCCTCGTTGGTCCAGAAATATGCGCTGATGAGCATGCGCCCTCCAGCCTGCCCAGCTGGTGTCCATGCTGCTGCTACTCTACCCTCCGATCCTGGTGGTGACATGTCGTAGCCACTCTTCCCATCCAAGACAGTGGGGCCGATGTTGCGTGGTGCAAGGATTCCAACCCCTGCGCTCCTTCCTCCACCTTCCCCAACTGCTGAGGAGGTGAACGCGGCAATGGGATTGCGCCCGAAACAGGACGCGGCCACTTCGTCACGCCAGTCTGGTGGGAGTCGAAGCCCTTGCCGGAAAAAGATATGGTGTGGGGCGATATCGGTGGCCCCGTCGATGTAGTCAATCGCAGTCGACCAAGCGTTGGCGTTGAGCCCGGCGAGCTGCAGTCCAGGCCTCTGGTGGGGCTTTAGCCCGCCGCGGCTCCTCGCAGGGCCGCTAGTGTGCCGCTTGGTGGAGCTAAAGTCCCGACGCTGCGGGGGCGGCCTGTCCCCCTGGCGCGGGGGTAGGCTGTGCACCGTTGGCTGTCCTTTGGCGAGCTGCACGGGCCAGTTCAGCAGCGTCAGCAGTAGCAGGGCCTGCACCAGGCTCAGCAGCCTTCGGCACAGTGCTGGCGCCTGCTCCCTCAGTCGCTGCTGCGGTCTGGGTCGCCTCCTCCGCTGGGTCTGATTCGTGTGTGCGCCTCCGCTTGGAGTGGAGCCGCTGCCGAAGTTCCTCCAGCTCGCGTCGTCGCCTCTGTAGCTCCTCGGCCGTGGCGCCGAATGCCTGCTGGACCGCGGTCTTGAGCTCCTTGGCGAAGGCTGCCTTGTGGGTCTCCCGTTGCTGCTTCTCAGAGCCGTCGAGCTCCAGGCCCTCGGTGGAGAAGGCTTCGCCCTCCTCGAAGTTGAGGTCCTCGAGGTTCTGAGACAGAAGACTGGTGAGGTTGATGGCTGGCGGGGGGCCGTCCTTGCGCAGGGACGTGCCCCGCTCGCGGTTGATCTGCTCGAGCGTGTCGCTGACGTCCTTCTTGGCCTTGGCCAAGGCCTCTGAAGCCTCAGCGGTGCGCTCCCGACACTCCGCCTTGTGCTCAGAGAGCGCGGCCTTGTCCAGCGCTTGGTTGGCCCTGCGTTCCGCCCCCATGAGCCTCTGACACTTGGCGTGCAGGGTCTCGGCGGGCTCCTTGGCCGGCGGCAGGACGACCTTCTTGAACGTGTCGAGGGCCGCCTGGCTGTCGGCGCCCACCCGAGATTCGATTTCACGCAGGAATGAGTCGAGGGAGGCCTTGGGGTCGTCGTCGGGTGTAGACTGGCCACGCCCCTTCTTCTTGCCGTAGCCGTGACTGTGGGTGCGAGACTTCCAGCCCGAGTCGGACCAAGCCCCACCTGCTTCACGCCAGGGGTATGTTGGGATCTCGAGCGGGGGCATTGCACGAGAAACATGTGTCCTTGCCGCGCCACGTCCATTTGTATGCACGCTGCGTGCACTTGACATAGCCAGTCGCAGTCTTGCCCATGAGTCTGGAATAGACAAAACTCGATGCTGTGCCGCCTTGAGGCTCACACAGCGGTGCGATGAGAACTCTTGGGGTCGAACCGCGGACTGGCGGTATCCACTTGTTTCCCTGGGAAACTCAAAACCTTGAGCCAAAATGGATACGGTCACCCCCGAGAAGCATTTGAAACGCAGAAACAAGTAATGTGCCGCAGGTTGTTGATGATGTTGGTCTATTCGGTTATTCTGTCCTCCGGGCGTCCGAGAACGCCCGATAGGCATCGAAAACCGCCTCAAGACGACCCTAAAGGCTTCCTTACACTCGAAGAGAAACTGCCCATAGGAGGGCCCCATGACGGCCCAGAATTGCCCCACGACGCCCTCCAGAAGCATCCAAACCGTGACCCGAGACAACGGTTCGCGGCATGGTGGCCCGAGGACCCCCCCAGAGGCCGCCCGAAGGCGCCAGGGACGTCTCCAGAGGCGGCCAAGGAGCCCCAAAGAAACTTTCGAAGTCCACCAGAAGCTCGCCTCGGAAGAGCCTCCGAAAACAAATCTGAGTAGGACGGGGAAGGGTTCGCGGGTCAATTAAGCCGAGAACGGGGAAGAGGAGGAGAAATAGGATACATGAATGAAGGGGAAGCAACAAGAAGATAACTGTGATGGCGGAACTTGCAACCATTAACCAAGAGCGATAGTTGTCTTAATGGATCTACCTCTCTCTTATTATGTCTGCGTGCTGGACGTGACGGACCAAAGTGCATGGCGCAAAGCGCCGATGCAGTCTTGTATGTATGTATGTATTTATGTATGTATGCATGCATGCATGCATGCATGCATGTATGTATGTATGTATGTATGGATGTATACATGTATGTATGTACTAGAACCATCGCGCGCGCTTCGCGCACGCTCAAGTTCTAGCTAGGGTCATTATCATCGTCACTATTGTCATCCTCATCCCCGCCATCTTCATCGTCATCGTCATGGTTATGGTAACCTTCACCATCACCATCACGGCAATCATCATTATCGCCATCATCATCAGCATCGCGATCACCATCGCCATCATCGACATCGTACTTTTCAGCATCATCATCCGCATCATCAACGTATTGTTGGTCGTCGCCAGCGTCGTCGTCGGCATAGTCATCGTCATCATCATCAGCGTCATCATCCCCAGTCCACTGCAGTCCCCTTACCCTCCTCCTCTTCCCGTTCTCCCTCTTCCCATCATCTTATACTCATCCTTTTCCTCGTCGGCGTCTCCCTGAAAGGGATCCCTGTTCCTTCACCTCCTCCTCCTCCTCTTCTTCCTCCTCTTTCTCCTCCTTCTCCCTGTCTTCCCCGCTCTTCGGTGTGTCCCTCCTTGTATTCCTTCACCTACTTCACCTCCTTCCTCATCTCGAGCCCTCTTCATGCTGCGCTCCCCTTCCCTCCTCGTCCTCAGCATCCCTCCCCGAGCCAGAGAATCAGAGAACCATATAATCTTATAAGAACAAGGTCCCTCCTCCTCTTCCCCCTTCTCTTCCAACTCTTCCGCCTCCTGATCTTCCTCCCCCTCCTCCTCCTCTTGCTCCTCCTCCTTCTCCTCCTCGTCCTCCTCCTCTTCCTCCTCCTCTCCCACCTCATCCTCCTCCTCCTCCTCCTCCTCCTCCTCCTCCTCCTCCTCCTCCTCCTCCTCCCTCTCCTCTCAACGCACCCAATACACGGGTGCCTACTGGAACGCGTGCCGGAAGCCTTTTTGGAAGTATTCAGGCAGTCTCTGGAGCCTCTCCGGGCCTTCCTCTGGAGTCCTTTGGGGCCTTTGTTGGCCCGTCTGCTGGCCCACTTCGGCCGTTCCGGATCCCTCTTGGCTCGTCGTGGGGAGAACAGCCCGTCTTTGGGCCCTCCTGGGGCCCTCTCCGACCATGTAGGAATCCTCTGGTGGCCCCCTCGGGCTTCCTGGGGGCTCTCTTTGACCGTCTTGTAGCTCTTCTGTGCTGCTTGAAGCTCTCTTCAGCCCATGTTGGAACCCTCTTTGGGGCCTCTGGGGTCGTCGGGGGCCCATTTTGGTAATCTCTTGGGCCGTCGCGACCTTTGGTGTCACTGACAAGCGAAGCTCCCAGAGATATACGTATCTCCATCGGAAATGCTTGACGTTTGCCTTTGGAGGGCCTTCTCAGCGGCCTCTTGGACAGTTGTGGGGGGGTAATTTGGGGCCTTTTGTGGCCCGTCTGGGAGTCCATTTCGGCTGTCCCAAACCCCTCTTGGCACGTCATGGGTAGCTGAGCCGTCTTGGGGCCCTCATGGAGCCTTCTCCGACCATGTAGGGATCCTCCGGTGGCTCCCTCGGGCCCCCAGGAGACTCTCTCTGGCTGTTGTGGATCTCTCTTGTGCTTTTCGACGCTCTCTAGAGGCTGTCTTCGAGCCCTCTTGGGGGCCTCGTGGGCCGTGTGGCGCCGATTTGGGGAGCCTTTGGGGCCGACGTGGCCGCCGATGGAAAATAAGAAGCGAATCTCATCGAAATGTTGTTTTTTCCTTGGGAAATGCTAGTTGTTTGCACCCGGGAGCCTTCTCAGCGGCCTCCTGGACCTTCTTCAGGGAGTCCTGGTGGGCCTTTTTTTGGACCCTCGAGCCCAGTTCGGCCGTTCCGGGTCCCTCTTCGCCCGTCATGGGGACTTGAGCCCGTCTTGGGGCCCTCGGGGGCCCTCTCCAACCATGTAGGGATCCTCCGGTGGCCCCCTCAGGGTTCCTGGATACTCTTTTGGGCCGTGTTGGGGCTCTCTTGTGCTGCTCGAAGCTCTCTTCAGGCCGTGTGGGGGCCCTCTTGGGAGCCTCTTGGGCCGTCTGGGGCTCATTTTGGGAGCCTCTGGGGCCGTCGCGGCCGCTGGTAGGACTGAAAAGCGAATCTCCAGGACATTCACGTATTTTTTCATAGGAAATGCTTGATGTTTGCCCTTGGAGGGCCTTCTCGGCGGCCTCTTGGGCCGTCTTGAGTGCATTTGTGGCGGTCTAGGAGCAATCTTGGGTTGTCTTCGAGCGCTCGTGGCCCGTCCAGAAGCCATCTCGGTGCGCTCTTCAGCCACCTTCCAGACAACCTGGGCCGCTTTGAGCGCCTCCTTGGCTAACTTGGGAGCCTCTGGTGGGGTCCGGGGCCCCTTCTGAACCCTCTTGGAGCCCTCAAGGCCCCCCGGCCCCCCATGCGAACCAGAGGTCGCAATTCTAGGCCCTCCCCCGGCCTACTACATATATATATATATATATATATTATATATATATATATATATATATATATATATAATATATATATATACACACACACACGCACTAGAACCACGCGCGCGCTACGCGCGCGCTTAGGTTCTAGCTTCGTCCGGGGCAACGGCCAAACAACGGACGAGGAGGTTGAAGGCTGAATGCACTTCGGTTATTCGTCGAGTTTCGTGGTCGTGGTTCGAAAAGCTTTTGGGCGCTCCTCACCCCCAGGCGGCCCGAGGCGGCCGAAAACGACACCTCTTCCTCGTCCTCCTCTTTCCCCCTGCTCTTCCTCCTCTCCTCCTACTCTTCCTCCTCCCCCCATCGTCCCCTCCTTTCCCCCCTTCCTCCTCCTCCACCCCCTTCCTCCCCTCCTCCTCATCCTTCTCCTCTTCCTACTCCTCCGCCTCCTCCTCCTTCTCCTGCTACATTCCCTCCTCCTCCTCCTCCTCCTCCTCCTCCTCCTCCTCCCTCTTCCTCCTCCTCCCCTCCCCCTCCCTCTCCTCCTCCTCCTCCCTCCTCCTCCTCCTCCTCCTCAGCATCATCATCATCACCGCCACCATCACCATCATCATCTTCATCATGCTCCTTCCTCTTTCGCCTCCTCTCCTCTCCTGGCCTTCCCCCCTCCTCCCTCAGCTCCCTCCTCTCCTCCTCGTCCTCCTCCTCCTCCTCCTCCTCCTCCTCCTCCTCCTCCTCCTCTCACTCCTCCTTCTCCTGCTCCTTCTCCTCCTCCTGTTTAGACTGCATGGCTCGCCAAGAGGCAGTGCGACGCCGCGCAAGCATTGGGCCACATCGGATAAAAGGGAACACTCGGGGGAGGCCTCCCTCTTGCTCTTCCTCCTCCTTTTCTCCTCTTCCTCCACATCCTCCTCCCCTCCCTGCTCCTCTCCCCCCCGCCCTCCTCCTCCTCTCCTCCTTCCCTCCTCCTCCTCCTCCTCCTGCCTCCCCTCCTCCCTCCTCCTCTCCTCCTCATCCTCCTCCTTTTCGCATCCTCCTCCTCCTCTTCCTCCTCCTCCTCGTCCTCCTCCTCCCCATCATATCATCATCCCATCATCAATCCAGCAGCAGCATCATCATCATCATCATCACATCATCGTCATCATCAACATCAACATCATCATCATCCCTGTTCCCTCCTCCTCCCCCGTCCCCTTCTCTCTCCACCGCCCTCCCCCCCCCCCCTCCTCCTCCTCCTCCTCCTCCTCCTCCTCCTCCTCCTCCTCATCGTCCATCTTTCCTCTTCCTCCTCCTCCTCCTCCTCCACCGCCTCCGCATGCAATATATCAAACAACATGTCGCGGAAATCAACGAACTGTGTCCCTCCGAGCGTCCTTTTAGGACTTGTCGGGGCCGTCTTAGGGCCCCCTTGGGCGTCCTGGGAACCCCGAGATCATGTTCCGATAGAGGCTTCGGGGAACATGGTTTCGGACGCTGCGGAAGAGGCCTCCCGAGAATCTCTATAGGCAGCTCTGCTTGCCCCCGTTGTGGCTCTGTTGGGTGCCTTTTGGGGCTCTCTTGGGCTGGCTTGTAGCTATCATGGGTCATCTTGGGTCCCTCTTGGGCCGTCTTGGGGCTCCTCGGGGTGGCACTGTGAAGACGTCGTCGTCGTCGCCGTTCGCCGATCGGCGGCGTCAACTGTTGTCATCGTCGTCCATCGTCGTCGTCGTCGTCGTCGGTCGTCGCCGTCGACGACCGTCGTCGTCATCGTCAATCACCGTCGCCGATCACCGTCGCCGATCGTCGATCGGCCCCGAGCCCTCCCGCCCACTCATCCTCCTCTCCTCCTCCTCCTCCTCCTCCTCCTCCTCCTCCTCCTCCTCCTCCTCCTCCTCCTAATCTGCCTCCTCTTCCTCTTCCTCCTCCTCCTCCTGAAATCATGTTCCCGGAGACGCTTCAGGGGGCAGGATTTCGAACGATGCAGAAAAGACTGGGTCCAGGGTGGCTCTGCGCACGCGGACAGCGTCGCCGCCGTCGGCGTGGCCGTCGTCGTCGTCGCCGTCGTTCGTCGATCGGCGACGTCGACTGTTGTCATCGTCTTCTATCGTCGTCGTCGTCGGTCGTCGACGTCGTCGTCGTCGTCGTCGTCGTCGTCGTCGTCAATAACCGTCGCCGGTCGTCGTCGCCGATCGTCGATCGCCCTCGAGCCTCCTCCTCTCTCCCCCCCTCCTCCCCTCCACTCCTCCTCCCCGCCTCCTCCTCCTTCTCCTCTTCTCCTCCTCCTCCTCCTCCTCCTCCTCCTCCTCCTCCTTCGCCCTCTCCGTCTCCTCCGCGCGGAAGAAATCCAACAACATCTCGCGCAAATCAACGAACTATGGCCCTCCAGGCCTTTTTGAACGTCCATTTAGGGCCTTTTGGGACCATCTGAGGGCCCTCTTGGGCGTCCTGGGAACCAGGAAATCATGTTCCCGGAGAGGCTTCTGGGAATATGATTTCGAACGAGGCCCTCTTGGGCCTCCCTGAGGCCCTGTTGGGAGCCTCCTGGGCCAACTTTGGGGCCTCTTGGGCCGTCTTGGGGGTTCCGTGGGCCTCACAGGACGACCCTTTTGGGCCGTCTTGGGCCCTCTTGGGTCTCTCTTGGGCTGTCTTGGGGCTCGGGGGCGTCTGGGGCACTATGAGGACCAAGCAAGCAAGTATGCTGAAAACGTAAGTTGTACAACGGGAGTGGGCCGATTTTTGCCTCTTGAAGGCCCTCTTCGGCCAGCTTCAAACCATCTCGGGCCCTCTTGAGGCGCTCTTGGACGTCTTGGGGCCCTCTTGGGCCTCGCTGAGGCTGTCGGACAGCGTCGCCGCCGTCGGCGTGGCCGTCGTCGTCGTCGTCGCCGTCGATCATCGTTCGGCGGCGTCGACTGTTGTCAGTCGAAAACAAGCTGGTAAGCTTAGGTATGTAGTCCGCCTTAGGCGCTCCCATATCCCAGGCTTTGGCTCATATCGCATGAGCAAGAGAGCGAGACGAAGCATGGGATCTGGAGTAAAGAGTAGGATGGGCATCGTCAATGGAAAAGGATGTTTTCCGATCTCAGATGCAAGTAGTGCGCCTCGGTGAGGCACAGTCACATATCTGGCCGGGCCCGGCTTGAGCCAGGCACGGCAGCGGTACATGCTCGATTTATATCTCGCCTTTAACCTTCTCCGTTTAAAGTCGGAGGGGGAGGAGACGAGCAGGTACCGCACTACTATTATGCGGAAAAACAGTGCTAAGCAGCAGCGGCTGCCTACAAGGAAAGGGGCGCGCGAGTAGCCTCGCTACCGGCGAGTTTCCTCGCTGCTAAAGCGCACCTGCCCGCGGGTTTCCCCGCTGGCTCGGGAGGCAGGGCCGTCCTGAGACGACCTGCCCGCCCTATACGGTGTATGTTTCTTCAGCTCGTGCTTGAAGGATTGCTGGCCGGCCATTACTTGTAGGAGCAACGCGCGGTCAATGCTACCTTTGGTATGACCATCGGCAGTCATATCTCGCGTGTCACACCATTGGACGCTTTCCACGATTCCACGTTCCATCATCTGGCGAATCCAGCTGATGTGCCCAAGCAGAGTGCACTCTGTGGGCTTCTTCAGATCCTTGCTAGACAAAGATTTGAAGACAGACTCGGCATCAATAGTCAGAGTGACTTTGATACATAGACCTCCCATTTCCAATATGTTCTTCAGCTGTGTGGGGGTCAATGGTCCCGAGTGTAGCTCGTGGAGCGTCACAATGGTCGGGTAGCAGTCTTCCAAGTTGTGGGCTGCTGCCAGTGTTTCCGCAGAGTAGCTCGAACGCACTTGCAGTCGATGAGACTTGCAGTATGCGTCCACCAGGTGCACGACGGGTTTCCCCGCTTGCGTGTGGCCACGCCTCAGCAGGTTAGCCCCGCGGATACCATAGCCTTTGACTTCGTCGTCTTCATCTCCGTTGAGACGACGATAGCCAGAATCGCTATGCAGGTCGACTTCTCCTGTTGGAGTCATAGCTTGATACACGATCTTCTTCGGACCTGCCTGCAATTTTCTGGTAACCGCGTTTAGTCGTCGTACCTGGATGTTTGTCGGTTCCTGGATACGTTGTAGTGAGACAACATAGACCATTAGCCATACCTGCGTGATCAACGCATAGGCTAGAGCGCCACGAAGACTGACGAACATATCAGAAATCGTCTTTGTCGCTTTGCTCTCAGGATCAGCTCCTGTGAGTTCTGGATGTGTGATAGGACGAAGCTGTTTGATGTATTCGTCCTGGTCGAGAGTGACGCTCCCATCATCGGTCTTGTTGTACCGAACAGCACAGTTCGTGTATGTGTGCTTGTTCAGTTTGCACTTCCCAAACGTATCTTCAACACACTTGACATACTTGTCGATAGCCTCTTCCTTCCCAGTCATATTGATGTCATCAACGTGCTTGGCTGTCAAGAGGTTTGGGCTCATCTCGAATTCTTCGTCGTATGAAGTAGGCTGTAGCCCAAAGCTCCTAGTGATGGACCTGAGCTTCAGCGAGAACGCCCTGGGAGCATCCTTCGTGCCTGTCCCCGGTTTCAGACACCGGAGACAATGCTTTGATTCGTCATATGACTCAAAGCCTGGCAGTGTGCGAAGGACAGCTGCTGACCCAGGTGGTAGTGTGAAACACACCACACGTTCTTTCTCGCCCGTTGCCGCGGCGAGCTCGCCATAGGTCAGTCCCTTCAAGAAAGCCATGTTGATGTCCAGGGAAGCGATGATCCAAGCTTTGTTGCATGCAGCAGAACTTGCGAGCAGTCTCTGGCTTGACCTCCTTGCCGTGCCAGAGAAGGTTTCGACATCAAAGGCTTCGAGGTCCATGAAGCCACGGAGTACCAAGCGTAACCGGATCGTCCTTTCCATTTCGCCCTTTTCGTTCTTGACAAACTTCCATTTGTATACGTAGCGTGACGTCATGATGTTAGACGCCTTGCTTAAGTCAGTCATCTGGAAGCATTTGTTGTCAAGCCAAGTCTTCAGCTCTGTGTAGAGGGCTTTGGAAACTTTGACCGGATTTGCTTGGATGTCGGCCTTCGTGAGTAGATCGTCTTCCTTGACGACCACGGCACGTTTGGAGGCAGCGCTAACGTATACTCGCATAGTTGTGACGCTGCTGTCATCCAACAGTCGGTGTTGCTGCTCGGACAGGACGACTTTGGACATGTCTGCAGTGAAGCAGAGCTCGATATACTTCCCGTGCTCATCGGAGTCCAGATCATATTTGCTATCCGGTTCCGTGGAGCATAAAGGAACGTAGTAAGAAGTGTCCATGTCGTATCCTGGCGGGTGACCCCGCTCCGGCAAGTGGCCTTGCACATCTTCACAGGTCGTAGAGACTAATACACACTGTGTGTCTGTCATGTATGTAGGAACTGTATGCATGACTTCCTCTGTGTCAGCTTCAAGGAGTGTTCTGTCATCCATCAGTTCAGCATACCACGACTTCAAGACAAAAGCATCCAGATCTTCTTCTGTCTCCTCTATGATGGTCGGGAGCCGACCATCGTTGTCCGTAGGAGGCTCCTCAGGAGCAGCTGCTGGAGGTGATTCGCTTGGTGGTGGACCATCAGCGAGTTCCTCAAACTTAGTGAGGTCTTGGTCAAACCCAGCAGAAGGCTTCCTGGATTTAAGACACTGGATGATGCGTGAGTGTGTAGATCCTGTGAGGTCATAGATGTTCAAGGCAGTGCCATCAGCTTCATAGTAATGAAACCCAGGGGTCACATCGTTATCATAGTGCACTAGTGTACAGCTGTCTGCATAGGGTGCAGCAGGCAGCTTCGTCAGGCTCTTGGCGAGTCGTACAGCAATAACGTTTTCAATACGAAAGTAGTTGCGTATGAGGTACTGAAGAGCCAAGTGCACCTTAGGTGAAAGTCGGCTCGCAGCAGTCATCTGCAGCCGACCCTGTTTCGTTGGTAGATATCCGAAAGTCATGGCGGGTTTCCCCGCTGGCAGACCGGCAATAAAGGCCAATACTGTTCGAAGGGCCGTATTGTCCGATCCTATCTCGCGGACCATAAGTGCTTCGATGTACAGTGTGTGTCGTGTGTCAGGATACTGTACTCGTACTTCGCGATTGCCGACCTTCACGATGACCTGGCCTCGGTCAGGTTCGTTGCGGATGACCGGGTATGGACCACTCCATCCACCCCAGTCGTCTTTCGTGGTGGTCGGACGGTGATAGTCCACGAGATCTCCTTCTTTATAGTGAAATTCACCCGTAGCAGTAGTCTTTGTCCGGAGAGCCCTGTTCGTCTTGGCAACCGCAGTGGCCTGCGTGATTGCCTCCAGACTAACCCTCCTGATTGTTTCCTCCCTTGAGTGATCTGATGATTCAGTGGGCTGATCATGATCCAAGACAGGGAAATCAGGAAGCATAGCTGGCTGTCTACCATACAGCGCATTGTACGGAGACACTTCATTGTAGAAGGTAAATGCGTTGCTAGCAAACAAGGCTTCATGTAAGAGACGAGTGAAATTGAGAGGGATATGTAATCTATTCAATTCTTCTCCCATCACGTGTAGGAGGTGTCGAAGGATGCCGTTCCTAGCTTCGATAGTTGTAGCGTGTTGGCCACGCGCTCGAATACGAAGCTCTGTTCCCTTAGCCTTAAGGATGGCCTTTGCTGTATCATTATTCAGTGCTCCTTCCCCATCGGAGTATAGAATTTTAGCAGGGCCATGCTGCATCCAAGTCGTATGATAGGCATCGAGAACAGTATGCATAGCTTTATCAGGAATCTCTGTGCCAGCTGCCCAGCGAATACAACGGTCGATGATGTGAAAAACAATATGTTCCTGTTTATAAAAGAAGAGATCACATTCGACTTCTTCGTTGAAACGTCCTGGCAGTGACACGGAAGGCATCACCGTGTTGCCTGGTTTATCCCAGGCTCGACATTCTCTACACGAGTCACAAATGCCTTTGATCAGACTCAAACGGGTTTCACCCAGACCAACCTTGGTTAGAATCATCCGCATTTTTGGCTCCTTGGCATGAAACCATCTCAGGTGGAGTTTGCGGAGTTCTCGCTGCACTACAGCTGGGTCGAAGCTGCGCAGGTTTTGGAGGCTGAGCTGAACGTCGAAGCGAGTCCAATCAGGGAGCCTTGGCCTTGGCCGTGGCTCTGCTTGAGGCTGCGGCGGTGGTGGAGGATCTCCTCCCTCCATGCGTCCGCGCCTTGCTGCAACTTGTGGCAGTCTACGGTGATCGTCAGAGCTGCCAGCGCCACTGTTGCCACCATTAGCCCCGTCGGCTCTGGTGATGTCATGGCTGCTGGCGCCTGCGGTTGGATCGCCCTCACCAGGCCGTGGCGGCCTAGGCGCACGTATGCGCGCTCTCGCGGCCGGCGCCGCTTTTGCGGCTGGCGCCGCTTCTGCGGCTGGAGCCGCTTCCGCGGCTGGCGCCGCAGGAGCGGCTTGTCCCGCCGGGCGCGGCTGGCCAAAGTTATCTGGCAGCTTCCATTTTTCGGCGAATCTGCATTGGCCAGATATCTTGGTGTGGTGAGGATTGCTCTTCTGATATTCCTTCTTACAGCTTGGACAGTCCCAGTAATACGGTTCAACATCATACCACCGACACATCTTCGGATCCCTACTGTGCTTTGGTGATTGCTTGTAGTTGTTGTCCACACAGCCAGGGCACCCAAGACCGCCAGGTGGTGGTCGACAGATTTCTCCGTTTGGGTGTCTCCGAATTGTTGGGTCGTCCAAGTCGTAACCAGCACTGTTTGTTACGAACGCATAGCTGCGTTCACGATTCGCGAATGGATCGCGACCATAAGCAAACAGGTCTTTGGCGATTTGCACCGCATCAACGATCAATGACTGCATTCTGTAGGTATACTGTGCCGCCCTTGCTAACTCTTTGTTACAAGCATTGGCGTGCACATGATTTCCTGGACAACGCTTGCCTTTGAAAGGTGCCAACAACTCTTCTTTATTTGCCATTATCTGTGTTGGCTTGCGGATATATTGTCCAAATGAATCTTTGAGACCAGTCGTGCACTGATCAATGATTGTTTGGCAAGTGACCTTGCGTTGTGCCAGTTCTTTCCATGGCTGGATCTCATCCACCCACGTGCCCATTGGTTGTTCCCTGAGAAAGAAACGTCTTAAGTCGTCTTGTAGTAGAGCGACTGTTCCACAGAACGTGATATGAGGCAGGTCCTCTTTGTGGTGTTTAAGCCACGTATCATGATTGACCTGTGCGTTGAAGTAGGAAGGGAGTCCAGTAGTTCTGCAGCTTGGCTGCAGAATCGTGATCTTGACAAAGCAAGTCTTGAGGTAGTGGAGGACTGCTCTTTGTACTTCCGAGTTTCCGAGGTCAACCATAGATATCTTGTCAAGGTTCCCGCCTGACGAGAGTCCCCTCTTGAAGGCTAATATGGATATACCACCCTTGCCCCCACATAATTCAAGCATGTCCACTTGATTATTTCTGCCGTAGCATAACGACTGGACTATCGAGAAGACATCAGCATGTGAGTCAGCGGGTTGCCCCGCCGGTAACATCATGAAGATGTCCTCTGATTCGCTGTCCGAGTCCGAGTCGTCAAGAGGAACGTCGTTGAAATATGTGGAGCAGTCAAGCCCTTTGAGGTCCTCTCCACAGTCGTCGTTACCGTCTTCCACTTTCTTCGGGACTTTCTTCGGTTTGATGCCGGCTTCTTTGTCAGCTTTCTGCTTTTCTTTCTGTTTTATCCTGGCATCAGTGGGCAACGCAGTTTCCGCGGAGAGATCCGCTGCGGAGGAATCCGCTGTAAAATCAGGAAATGGCGGAATTTCAGGAAGGTCGTTGGTGGGTCGCGTTTGGCAACGCTCAATCGAAGGGGGAGGAGATCGATCGTCATCGACGATCGTCACACGCTTTGGGCGTGGCCTTCGCGACTCACCATTGCCATGAAGAACTGGAGCCGGAGGCTCCCAGTATAGCCGAGTACTGATGTTTGTAACCCCATCAGGTAATGGAGCTACATAATTGTACCCAGTTGGCTGATCCTGGATCTAATGTCTTGAACAATCTTGTTCGTGTCCAGGTCGGTCGTGACCCTACGAACCACATGGTCCCATTGAGGGCCCTTCTGTGGACATTGAACGTAGTGTCTGACCTTTTTGTCAACGCGTGTACACACACTGAGGTGTACCGCACTCCGCTCATTCCTGATCATGTTGGCTTTATCGAGTTGATCAAGGAAGCGTGCAATAATAATAGCCAAAGTTTTATACCGAAACTCGGCATGTTGTTGATCTTGGCCATACCAATCCAAATCATGGTCCTTGTGTGATCCACAAGTACATCTCCATAAGTTAACCGGTATATGAGGACAAGATGTAGCAACTTGTATATAAGAACCACTGGGATATTTACTGGATCGGTCAAACTTAATGCCGAAATGACAGAGTCTGATTCGTATAACGCTTAGCTTCAAATCTTCGATAACATCTTTGATCGGACCCTGTTTCCAGAAATACCCGGGTGGCCCCAGGATAACTATCTGCATCCTCAGAGCACGCGCTTTGATCAGGAGATTTTGTATACGTTGATAGTGTGGTCCCGCCCTCTTTCCTGGAGTACGAACGTACCAATCAGAGGGTGTGGCCACCCACAACATATTGTAGTCTCCTGCCAACAAATTTCCCAAATACTGTGTTCCAGTTGAAGTCATTACCTCATTATGGGTAATCCGGTCGCATATATATCCACGGGTTCGGAGTTCAGCGCAAGCTGTGCGAATATCTTCGATGACGAGGCATTTTGAATGATATTTTTCTTCTCGGGCCTCAGCGCGGCCAACGTATGTCGCGAGGAGGCCGGTATTCGGCTTCTCTTCGCAAGCGAGCGCCGCCGGCGCGCCCGCCTGCCCCCGTCAGAGGGGCATGCTGTTAGCGGATGACTCCGCAGGCGTCACTGGTGCGGCTGCGCTCACGATCTCCACGCGGGTTGGCCCCGCAAGGTCCGTCGAACCTCCGCCCGTGCAGCTTGGTGGTGGTGGCGGTGTCGCGGGTGGCCCCGCTTGGTTCTCAGGCGACCAATTATTCACCGCCTCCTGGACTGCCCAGAAAATCTTAGACTTCAGGGCATCCTTCATGTGTGGCCAGGTCCCTTCAGGACACTGTTGGCCTTTCCACCAGCTGTCGAGCGTCCTGTCTACGATCGCACGGGTCGTGTCCTTCAGGAGCTGCTTGTCGAGATACGGCTCGACAATGAACGTATCAGTCGTAACGGTCATAGACTGTCCCATCGCGGGTTGCCCCGCTGTTACCCCAGCGGGTGACCCCGCACCTACACCGGCGGGTGGCCCCGCATTGACGGAGTCCTCGTCGTTCTCCGTCTCGGTGTAGCCGTCATGACTACTGCGGATTGTGAAGGTGTTGGTGACCGTCTGGCTTTTAGCCCCGTCATACAATCCGCAGGGAATGGCTAGGTGTCCTGAGGGGGTCTTCTTTGCCCTCAGGACCTTGGCGCCCTTCCCCAGCTTAAGAGTATACTCTCCGCTGGGAAAGATAACCTTCTGGAAGCCTGGCTTTAGCACGATAATTGTGTCACGTGCTTCCATGGCACTCAGGCCCCAGATGGCTGGGAGGTTTGCACCTGAGCCCTCTGCGATGTTGGAAGCATACTCCTCGATGCGGGGGCTTGCCTCATTGGCGCATTGCACCCCGATCTTGAAGTTGCCCATTTTCCGACAGATCGCAGCACCCTCACCTACACCATTGATGTAGAGGGTTTTGCTCAGTGTGCATATGGCCGGTCTGTGATTGTACCTGGCCATAACCTCCTGAAAGGTTCGTGCTGTATTAGCTCCGATGATGTTCACGTTGGAGCCAATGTCTAGCATGAACGATATGCAGGGCATTCCGTCTTCGTCGGGGAAGAATGTCCCTGTCCGCGCCGCCAGAGCCATCGTACCGTGGTCATCACTATGATACGTAATCTGTGAACCGAGCGTGCCTTTCAGTAGGCGTTGTTCCAGCACCCACTGGCTCATTGTTAACTCGGTGCACCATATTTGCTCATATTGGCGGCGCTCCTCCACGGTGATTGGTTCCTGTTCAAGGACCCAGTAATTCGCGGAGAGTGTGGAGGTCCACTCACCTCCTGGCGGAAGCGTATCCGTGATGTCACGTGTGTAAGTCAGCCCTTCCGTGTTGATCATGAAGGTATTGTGGAATTGGGCTGCTTCAGCGCTTTCCGCACTGGCCCGGCTCCTAGCACTCACCGGGCTCTCTGCACGTGAGGTTCTGGATACACCTCCGCTCCTGCCGCTCCGCCTGATATTGGCCTCCATTGCTCTCAGGAATCCTGGATTCGGAGGCCCCGTTGCGGGTGACCCCGCTTTGGCGGCGGGAGCCGCTTCGGCGGGTGGCCCCGCTGCTGGGGGCCCCTGTGCTCGAAGCGTAGGCAGGATTGGCATCTGGATGCCTTGCTCTGGCGCTGGCCATGGGTGTGTCTGTGCAGCTGGGGCACGTGCGGATGGCTCCGCCGAGGCGGCTCGAGCCTCTAGTGCCTCCACTGCTTCCCGCAGCCGGCGCAGTTCCCGAGCATCCACCACATACCTTTCCTGCTGGCGCGCCTGTTCCGACTCAGCGTCGCGCTGTCCAGCATACGGAAAGTGTGCTGTGATTATGCCCGGCCCACGACATACAGCGCAAGGTGCCTCGTTTGGCGTACCTGGCCGCTGATTGCGGACGTGCTGCTGTGCAACACGATCCCAGCATATATCGTGGAAGAAATGTCCACATGCCAGTCTCCACACCGTGGTGCCCATCTCGTAGGGGTCCATACAGATCGGGCACTGTGTGAAATTGTAATCTGAAATGACTGGCGTGGGCACGTCGGGGCGAGTCCGAGCCTGACGCTCGAAAGTAGTTTCGCCCTCCCGATATGGCGTCGGTGGTGGCAGTCTGTCTATCTGTTCAGCGGGTGGCCCCGCACCTGCGGGTGTCCCCGCTTGGTTCTCACGCTCGATCCTTCTCTGGATCGCGCGCTGTTGGCGCAGCCTAGCGTTGTCCCGAACCTGCTGCCTAGATGCCAGTATCGCTTGCTGCGTGTTGTGCACGTCGCGAATGTAGTCTGGCATGCTGCCCAGAGCGGCTGGCACCGCGAGACCAGCTGGCTGAACTACGGTCTCGGGGTCCGTCGGCGTGGGCATGTAGGCGTAGTGCGGCATAGACTGCGTGTCGACTGCTCGTGTAAACTGCAAACGGTACATCTCATTGGCCAGATTCCGAGTGTACTCGTTCGCAGGTGGCCCCGCAATCATAGGAGTGTTATTCATCTGCGCGTAGTACTCCGGGTACATCGGCGCATCCATGGCCGGTGCCTCTGCTGGTCCATGATTGTCCCATCCATATATTGGGTGTGATGCTATCCCTGGAATAAACACCTGTCGATGTGGATTCGTGGGATCTGCATTCGGAGCATCATCGGAGGTCCAGCTCCAGAGAGGCCGAAAGTTGCCATGATTCGTAACATCTATGTTGCGGTTCCGCAACAGGCTGGGCACTCTATCAGCTTGTTGCTGTAAAAAGGTAGCCTGTGCTCTCAAGGTGGCCGCCCGACGTTCGTAGTCTGAGCCCTGCTGACCATCAGCGGGTGGCCCCGCATGTGCGGATGACTCCGCAGGCGTTCGCTCGGCGGGTGACCCCGCAGCCACTCCTCCTTCACTACCCCTCGGAGTGCCGAAGGGAGTGGTCGCCTGGAGTGCCGCTGCGAGCGTCGGATTCCCGCGAATCGCCTGGAGTCGTTGCCACAAGCTGTTTTCGCTCGTTTCGGACGGCGGAGTCCGATACGGCGAGCCACCATCTGATCCGCTCATGGGGACAAACCTCGCGCCTCCAGCTTGCTGCGGAGGGCGTTGTGGTTGTGTCCCTAGGATGCCGGGTGGCCCCGCAGGAGGGCGCAGGTTCCTCTGCTGTGCATCTTGGATACCTGCGTGCACCGCCCACGGGTCAACTCGGTATAGCTGATCGGTCAGTCCAGAGACGTCAGCTGATGTCAAATGGCTGTTGAGAGCGTGGACCCAAGACTGCTGGTCCGCCCGCCACGGAGATGCTACCGTCGCCACCGGTGTGACTACTTGCTGCCATGAACCGTCCGAGGTGTCTACGGCGGGTGTCCCCGCTCCTGCGGGTGGCCCCGCCTCAGGCATGACCTCGTCCTCCTGGGCATTCATCATGAGGACTGTCTGTGTGTCGTACGGTCGTGGAGCAACATCTTGCTCGGTCATGACCAAATTGAATGGACGACCGTCCGTCTTAGCCCAGCCCTTGAGGTACATGGCGTGGTCTTCCATTACCGCCACAGTTCTGTCACACATTTTAAGTGGCAGATAGTCATCAGTGCGAATCCTGTCCGCGGGTTGGCCCCGCCTCCGCGTCTTGTCATAAAACAGCGGATTGGTCCAGGCTTCGCCGACCCGATATTTCGCAATGCTCACTATCTGGAGGATATGATCGGGCGGTATACGTCCGTCGTGGCCCCGTGTCATGACTATGTCATTTGCTGATCTCCATAGAGAGAAGCCACTGGACAGCATCTTGTTGATGCTGCAGAATATGAGCACCTCCGAGTCAGGACGGATGCCCGATTGAATCCTCGGGTCGCCCGGGAGGTAGGGGCAGCCATGCACAAATTGGCGCCCCCCTTTCCTCTTCGGGTTGTCCTGTGCGAGGCATGACAAGCCATTAGCAAGAATGTCCTTGACATACTCCCACTGCGTCCCGTGGATGAAATATACTGGGTCGTCTGGTTCTTTCATCCATGTTGTGATCGGCTTGAACAACGACTCGGGACAGTGGACGCCTGGACTGCTGTGGCCATTCGTAGCTCTGATGAAGTACTGTGGCCTGCGGTTCGTTGGTTGAAACCTTTTCGGCAGCAGCAGGCTATCATCAACGCACTTCATCTGGAGCCTGCCCTTCTGCATGCCGTGATGGTCAATTATCTCACAGCAGTTCAGCAGCACCCAGTACACGAATGACGAGTGGGGCCTGCCCTTGATCAGCACTTCGTGCATGTCACGATAGTGTTTATACTGATCATTTTCCTGCCAGTTTGCCAGCAGATCGTCAATGACAACCCAGCCGTCATACGGATCGAAAGTGCTGACCTTCTCGAAGTATCGGTTGTGTTTGTCCTTATAATATGGACTGTGGCGTAGAGCCGTCGAAAACCAGATCGATATCTTGGTCATCTGCTCCTTACTCGGCAGGGTCGGATCAGCGCCGTTCTGTTGCATGACCTTCAGGAGCGATTCATTATGCTGCGCAACACGTAGTGGCGGCCTGTCTCGCAGCATGTTTCCCACCTTCTGTTGTTCGCGCTCCCAGTCGTTGTGACACTTGAAATTACGACGAACCGGACAATTAATGACTTCATATCGGTCCGTGTCGTCTGGAGTGACTCGTGGGTTGATGGGCTGCCTCGGGCCTTTGTCTACAATGCCTTGCCAATACAACTTGCATTCCAAAGGAATGACCCTCAGAACAGACATTATTGGCTGCCATTTGCGGGTGGCCCCGCTAATGCAGCCGGCGGCGCCTTGACGGGTGGCCCCGCTAATGCAGCTGGCGCCGCTTTAATGGGTGGCCCTGCAGAACCTGCGGCTGACGAGGCAGCTCCTGCAGATGACTCCGCGCCAGGGTTCTGGCGACCTTTGTCAGCAGCTGCATCATCAGTCAGTTTCTGTTGGTCGCCAAACTCTTTGAGGGCTCTGAAGCGTTCTTCTCTGGAGAGAGTGCCTTCTGCGGGTGTCCCCGCTGTTACGGCTGGCGCCGCTTTAGCGGGTGGCCCCGCAGAGCCCTTGTCCTCCTTAGCCTTGGCGGCCGCTTCTGCCCGCACCGACCTCATCCCAGCTTCGGGCTTCGGCTGCGCTTTCATTCGTGCCGAACCTGGTCGTGGTGCAAGGCGTGGCTGATGCAGTGTTGGAGTCCAGTCACCTCGGAACGCTGCCTTAGGCTTGTCGCGAGCTTCGTCCTTGACATCGCCTTGGGTCACTGGAGGCATCGGAGTCGATGGTCCAGCAAAGACCTTCTTCCTCTCTGTCACGGATAGACCAGGAGGATCTGCCGGCTCAGGGTCGTCCATCTTGGCGATCGCTCTGACCTTCGCCCGTCCCTGCGTGTCTTCGGGGCTCTTGGACGAGGGCCTTTTCGCCGGAGTCGGTGACGACGAGGAGTCGGCTCTAGGTCTTGGAGGTGGTCTGCTGCTCTTGCCAGGTCGTGGACCAGGAGGGTCTCTCGGAGGGCCTTCTGGCTGGCCATGATCATGGGTAACCTGCCTCATCTGGTCGATGTCGGCAACACCCTTTATGGCCAGCTTGTATTTGCCATTCTCATGGCGGTAGAGTACCCTCGTGATGAGCCACTTCTGCGCCGAAGAGCTGAAGTACCAGCAGGCGCTTCCGTCAGGGAATGGATTCTCTGAACCGTCTTCCGCCGCCCACTCTTCATTTAGCTCAGTGCGGTCAGTTCCGGCGGCGGACCCGGCAGCAGAGGCAACGTCTATCCACTCGTCCGCAGATCCAGCGGCTGGTACTGCTTCTGCGGGTGACCCCGCTTCCTTGCTGGATTCTGCGGGTGACCCCGCTTCCTTACTGGATTCTGCGGGTGACCCCGCTTCCTTATGGAATCGGCGGTTCCATTCCTTGAGGCGGTGGTCATTGGGAAGCTTTGCCCAATTTTCCTTGACGGTGTTGGCCACCTCTTCGGTCATAGGGACGCGATCGGCCTCTGTGATGCGCTTTCCTCCTCCAGGAACCTCTTTGTTCGGATCATGGACGTTACCCGCGTCGTCTCCATGAGACCAATTCCACGGGGTCTCTCCATGGTGAGGGCTCCTGGAGGGGCGGTCCATCGGACACCTGCGCATGTGGCCTTTAAAGGGCTCACACTGACATACTTGCTTTCTGTACGTTTTGCGGTCAGTGATGATCTCCTGCTTCTTCGCCCTTTTGTCCCAGGCCTCTGGCGTCTTGGTCTTGCCGCCCTTGGTACGGATTATCGCGCCAGTCTCGTCCCTTTTGGCACAGTATTCCTTAGAATACCAGTGCCGAAGAGTATCCATAGAGTAGCCGGGGTACCATTGGATGTACCAATCCGGCACCTGCTGGGCAGATACTCCAACGGAGTGCTCAGTGCTGTATGGATAGCCCGATTCATCATGCGTAGGGCGTCTAGGAGCTGAGCGGCTCCTTCCGCGGGCTGGCCCCGCTGACGCACTACCACGTGTCACTGGCCTTTGATCGTCATGCTCTGAGTCTCGGGGAGGCGACGGTCGCCTGTCCCTCTTGGCGTACCGCATGTCCTCCGAGTCCTCTGAGCTGTCCTGGACCATGAACACGTTTTGATACGGGCTTCTGAAGTATCCGATGTCATTTAACTGCTCCATCGAGAGGTCGTTAATGTTCATTTGATCGCAACCTTGCATGAATACATCCATAGACCAAGCGGGTGGCCCCGCTGTTGTGTCTAGCATCTCTTCGGCGGGTGACCCCGCTAGAGCTTGGAGTGCTTTAAGCATCTGAGATGCTGACATGTTCGAATCCAAGTATGGACGTAGACGGGCAACTCCTGGGTGCGACAGCAGTTCGTTCATCGTCATCTGCTGCTGTGCTGGCGCACTCAAGAGTCGGATTGCTTCTGAAACCTGCTCCTGGAGCATGTCGTTATAATCTTCTTCGGATTCTTCGGAGTCGGAATCCGCGGGATGGCCCCGCATTTCGTCATCGGCGTCTCCCATCTCCGAGCCAGCCCACGACGGATTTGGCAGCAACGGCATGCCAATCACTTGTGGGGCCAGCGCGGCGGTGAGTTCTTCCTCTGTTGCCGGGACAGTCTCGGCTTCGGAGACCTCGTCACCGGCGGGTGGCCCCGCTGGAAGACCGAACCAAGCATTGTACGCAATCTCATCGACCTCGTCCCAGCCGTGGAACTCGTCGAAGAGGGTCACTGCGTAGTCTTCCAGGGCCACAGTTGCTTCAGCATAGCGGGCCATCACGTAATACGTGGAGGAGCCCGCAGCGGGAGCCGCTTCTGGATTGACGTAAAACTCGTAGTCAATGTAATCTATGTCATCCATAAAAGAATTTTGAGCCAAGTGTACGGATCCCTTTCCTTTCCCCTTCGGGCATTGATCGCGCAAATGCTCTGTGCTACCGCATGTATGACACTTCATAGTATTACCAGAAGCGTCCCTAGGGTTGCCCCTCCGCCCCTTTCCCTTACCGGAGGTCCGCCTGTGACCTCGACCTTTGCCTCCGATAAGAACTTCTTCAAAAGCCATATCAGTTAAGGACGTGAGGAAAGCAGTAATACCCCTACCATGCATACGGCGTCTGCGACCCCCTTTACCACGACCCTTTCCAAATTGTTTGAAATGTCGGCGTACTGCACGTCTCACCTTTCTGACTGGTTTCTTCATAAAGCGCCTCCAACGGCGTTTTGATTTGCGATAAGCCATAAAGGCGGCTTCCGCTCTTTGTTGTTCAGAGAGGTGAGTGTCATCCGCTGGGTAGTCATTACCAGCAGAGACTATGCCATTGTGCTCATCGTCAGATGAGGTATCCGTGTCAGTGCCAGATTCAAACGGTGAGGGTGGCTGAGACCATTGAGCGGATGACTCCGCTTGGCCCCAGAGGGTTGTGCCCGAGGGCGGGCTTGCAGTGTAGGCAGCGCCTGGCGAGTAGTTCGACCAGGCGTTCGCCTCAGCTGCCTCTGCCGATGCCTGGCCGGTCTGCCCTAGAAGGGCAGTGGCCTCGTTGGGCATATCGGCTGGGTCAGCCCAGGGATTTGGCTCGCCAGGACCAGCGGGTGACCCCGCAGTCGTGGCGTAAACACCTGCATGTGAGTGGTGCCCTGTGAAGATACCCGCTATGTTACCAGGAGAGCGCTCGGCAACATGTCCGTAGTTCCTCATCCTGGTCAGCAGCCTGTCATAGTCTGCTTGTGTTCGGGGCATCTGATGATTGAAGGGCTCAAGCAGGTGTTGGGCTCGTGACGCGCCAACGCCTAACGCTCTGAAGAGAATCAGCGTTAGGATCTGAAAGTTGGGGATGACAAAGCCAACAGAGTTAGCCTCGTCACGGGCCATCTCGAATCGAGCTAATACTGAGTCGATTCGCTCGCCCCTTTCGACGCGGAAGTCGATAAGGGCCGTGCCAGAGTTGAGCTGGCGCTCATCTTCCAGATTTTCAAATTTGGTGCTCAGTAAGTACAGTATGTAGGTTACTGCATCCGTTGGCTGTCCATTGACAGTTACACCATAATTGATGATCTGGGAGGGGACCTGCATGGCGATACGACGAGCCAGACCTTGAAGGCCTCGTTGTAGTGCTGCAGCTTGTTGTGGTGGTGTCATATTGCCGCTCGTTACGTTTAACCATGCATGTACTTCGCGTACATATTCGCGAAAAGGCGTAGTACCGGCAGGGTCCCATGAGGGGCCAGTAGTACGCGTGTCGTCCATCCCCTGCCGCATGTATCCCACAGCACATCCCATTATTACCCACAGAATGCCGAAGATAGTTATTTTGATCCAATGCATGTGCATTTCGGCTTCGGTGATTGGTTTGGGCTGTGGTTTGTCAGGCTCTGGCGTGGTAACCGTGAGGCGCCTGACCGGCACGGGATGCAGGTGGCCCCGCTGCGGGTAGCCCCGCAGGGTGACCACGTTCTCGATCGAGTTGCCGATTGGCATCTGGTGGAAGTCGGTAGTGAAGTAGCGCAGTGAAGTAGGAGAGAGCGTCTCGAGTTCGCGGGTTGCCCCGCTAGCTCGATCGCGGACTGGCTCCGCTCCTCGCAGAGCCGGCGCAACATGGTATTCAACCGTAGTAGTAGTCCACCAAGTTGTGCCGTGGATTACAGGAATCAGAGCGAGAGCCAGCCACACGAGAGTGTAGCCAGCTCCGCTACCAAGTCGAAAACAAGCTGGTAAGCTTAGGTATGTAGTCCGCCTTAGGCGCTCCCATATCCCAGGCTTTGGCTCATAGCGCATGAGCAAGAGAGCGAGACGAAGCATGGGATCTGGAGTAAAGAGTAGGATGGGCATCGTCAATGGAAAAGGATGTTTTCCGATCTCAGATGCAAGTAGTGCGCCTCGGTGAGGCACAGTCACATATCTGGCCGGGCCCGGCTTGAGCCAGGCACGGCAGCGGTACATGCTCGATTTATATCTCGCCTTTAACCTTCTCCGTTTAAAGTTTGTCATCGTCGGCGATCGTCATCGGTCGTCGTCGTGGTCGTCGTCGTCGTCGTGAATCACCGTCGCTGGTCGTCGTCTCCGATCGTCGATCGCCCTCGAGCCTCCTCCTCCTCTCTCCCCCCCTCCTCCCCTCCACTCCTCCTCCCCGCCTCGTCCTTTTCCTTTTCCTCTTCCTCCTCCCCCTCCTCCCCCTCCTCCTCCTCCTCCTTCGCCCTCTCCGTCTCCTCCGCGTGGAAGAAATCCAACAACATTTCGCGAAAATCAGCGAGCTGCGGCCCTCTGGGAATTTTTGAATGTCATTTTAGGCCCTTTTGGGGCCGTCCTGGGGCCCTCTTGGGCGTCCTGGGAACCCGGAAATCATGCTCCCGGAGAAAATTCTGGGAACACGATTTCGAACGAGGCCCTCTTGGGCCTCCCTGAGGCCGTCTTGGGGGCCTCCTGGGCCGGCTTTGGGGCCTTTGGGGCCGTCTTGGGCTGTCTTGGGGCTCCTCGGGGCCACTCTGAGGACGAAGCAAGCGAGTATGCTGAAATTGTACGTTTTACACGAGGAATGGGTAAAGTTTTGCCTCTTGAAGGCCCTCTTGGGGCCCTCTTCGGCCATCTTCAAGCCATCTCGGGCCCTCTTGAGGCGCTCTTGGACGTCTTGGGGCCCTCTGGGGCCTCGATGAGGCTGTCTTGTGTGCCTCTTGGGCTGTCACGCGGGCAGCGTCGCCGCCGTCGGCGTGGCCGTCGTCGTCGCCGTCGATCGTCGATCGGCGCCGTCGACTATTGTCATCGTCGTCGATCGTCGTCGTCAATCACCGTCGCCGGTCGTCGTCGCCGATCGTCGATCGCCCTCGAGCCTCCTCCTCTCTCCCCCCCTCCTCCCCTCCACTCCTCCTCCCTGCCTCCTCCTCCTTCTCCTCTTCCTCCTCCTCCTCCTCCTCCTCCTCCTTCGCCTTCTCCGTCTCCTCCGCGCGGAAGAAATCCAACAACATCTCACGCAAATCAGCGAACTGTGGCCATCTGGGCCTTTTTGAAGGTCCTTTTAGGGCCCTTTTGGGGCCGTCCTGGGGCCCTCTTGGGCGTCCTAAAAACGCGGAAATCATGCTCCCGGAGAAAATTCTGGGAACATGATTTCGAACGAGGCCCTCTCGGGCCTTCCTGAGGAAGTCTTGGGGGCCTCCTGGGCCGGCTTTGGGGCCTCTTGGGCCGTCTTTGGGGGGTTCCGTGAGCCTCACAGGACGACCCGTTTGGGCCGTCGTGGGCCCTCTTGGGTCTCTCTTGGGCTGTCTTGGGGCTCGGGGGCGTCTGGGGCACTGTGAGGACCAAGCAGACGAATATGCTTTACTAGCCGGCCGCTCTGCGGTTGATCGGGAGTTTCTGTATATAGAAGAAGGTGCGTGCGCTTGTTGGCGAGGGTGAGGATGAGGTTCCTCCTCCTCCTCCTCCTCCTCCTCCTCCTCCTCTTCCTCCTCCTCCTCCTCCTCCATCCTTCTCTTGCCTCCGTCTGTCCTCCGCCACCCCACAGCTCCATCATCTTCTCCTCCTCCTCCTCCTCCTCCTCCTCCTCCTCCTCCTCCTCCTCCTCCACCCTCCTCCTCATCCTCCCTGTCTGGCACCTCCCCCGGGCGACGGATCCACGATCTGTCTGATCTGTCCGGAAACGGTGCCGGAGCCGCACAGGCTGCCTCTGGGCAAACATCCGAAAAAAATCAAAGAACAAAAAAAAAAAGCCCCTCCCCCCGGGGCCGTTTGGAAGATGTCTCAAGGAGGAGGGCGCCCAGGTTGGGATTTCGTCGGCGGATGCGTTGGCTGTCCGGAAACGGTGCCGGAGGCCGCTCTGGGCTCCTCTGGCACCTCCCCCGGGGCCGGTTTTGTGAGGATGTCTCAAGCGAGGGCGCCGGTTTGGGATTCGTCACCGGATCCAGCGGATCCAGCGGATCCACTGGATCTGTCCGGAAACGGTGCCGGAGGCCGCTCTGGGCTCCTCTGGGCACCTCCCCCGGGGCCGGTTTTGTGAGGATGTCTCAAGCGAGGGCGCCGGTTTTGGATTCGTCACCGGATCCACCGGATCTGTCCGGAAACGGTGCCGGAGGCCGCTCTGGGCTCCTCTGGGCACCTCCCCCGGGGCCGGTTTTGTGAGGATGTCTCAAGCGAGGGCGCCGGTTTGGGATTCGTCACCGGATCCAGCGGATCCTCCGGATCTGTCCGGAAACGGTGCCGGCGGCCGCTCTGGGCTCCTCTGGGCACCTCCCCCGGGGCCGGTTTTGTGAGGATGTCTCAAGCGAGGGCGCCGGTTTGGGATTCGTCCCCGGATCCAGCGGATCCGTCCGGATCCGTCCGGAACCGGTGCCGGAGGCCGCTCTGGGCTCCTGTGGGCACCTCCCCCGGGGCCGGTTTTGCGGGGATGTCTCAGGCGAGGGCGCCGGTTTGGGATTCGTCCCCGGATCCAGCGGATCCGTCCGGATCCGTCCGGA
>CAUYUJ010013958.1:281119-388619 GCA_963575745.1 Prorocentrum cordatum | reverse complement strand
GCGGACTTCAGCTGAACCCTAGAATTGGCTTCGGAGCGGGAGACAGAGACTCCGGCGAGCGAAAATCCCCATCACTCCGCAGCAGCATGGAGGACGGCCTGAGTATATATTCATATATCTGTAAATATAGAGAGAATGTTGTTAAACGAATGCCAGAACCTGGCGCCCGTGTCGCGGTGGACACTCTCTTCCCTCCCGTTGCCAGCATGATTGCGATCGGCTTGATCGAATCGAATCTCCCTCTTCCTCCCTCCTCCTCCTCCTCCTCCTCCTCCTCCTCCTCCTCCTCCTCCTCTCCTCCTCCTCCTCCTCCTCCTCCTCCTCCTCCTCCTCCCCCCTCCCCCCCCCGTCTTTCGCTTCCCCCCGCCCTCTCTCCCCCACCGCTTCCGGGCGGCCGCCTGCCGCCAGCGCCCCGTGGTCAGCCCCCGCGCAGATCCTCTGGCCCACGACCCAGGCCCAGAAGGGCGCGACGAAAACGCTCCCTCCCCCTCCTCCTCCTCCTCTTCCTCCTCTTCCTCCCTCCTCTCCTCCTCCTCCTCCTCCTCCTCTTCCTGGTTCCTGGTTCCTGTCGGCTAGAGTGTTCGGCGAACGCAGCCTCCTCCTCCTCCTCCTCCTCCTCCTCCTCCTCCTCCTCCTCCTCCTCCTCCTCCTATCCTCCTATCCTCCTATCCTCCTATCCTCCTATCCTCCTATCCTCCTATCTCCTATCTCCTCCCTCCTATCCTCCTATCTCCTCCTATCTCCTCCTCCTCCCACCCTCCCCCTCCGTCTTTCGCCTCCTCCTCCCTGTTTCTCCTGCTGCTTCCGCCGCTCAGGTGGCAAGCTGCTTCCGGCGCCCCCCCCCGCCCTCGCGCAGGTCCTCCGGTCCACGACCCAGGCCCAGAGCGGCGCGAAGAAGACGGGGATCATCATGATGATGCTCTGCATTGTTCGGCGGCGCGCCCAAGGGTCCCAGACCCCATCGGGTTATGTCAAAATCGCGACGGAAATTGTTGGGCCGTTTTCGGCCTCTGGGGGTCCTCGCCGGGCCCTGGGACCGTCCACAGAGCGACTCAGGATGAAAAGCCGGCCCTGGGGAAAGGGTCGGGGAACAACGATTCAGGACGAACAGCTGCTCCCGGGGAGTGGGTTGAGATCTCTGGGAGTCCAAGTCATGAGCACAAACACGACGTCGGGGGTCTGGGGGGTAACAGAGGGGGCGGGTCTTGTCAGAAGGCTCAGGTCGGGTGTCGCCAGGACCCCAGGTAAGGGAACCTGGTTAGCGGTAGGGCCCTGGAGCCCTTTGAATTGGCCAGAATCACTAAACCAGGTCTGCCGCAGCTGGTGCTTTTTCGGGTGACGGCAGCTCCGGTTAGTGGACCGGGGCGGGGGGGCGCCCCCCAGCACACATCACCAAACCAGGTCCCTCCAAGCCCAGTGCTGCCGACGCTCGATCAGGAGGCCTTTGGCTCTCCGAGGAGCTCTCTGGGCCCCCCTCCGAGGGCAGGCGCGGCTGCCCAGAAGGCTGAGCGGTCCTCCGAGAGGCCCCGGCGCCGCGCCCTGAGCAGGCCTGCCCCCCCTCTCGCATCCCCCCCCCCGGGCGCGCTGCCGCATTGTCTGCAGCTGGCCCATGGTCAGGCGAACGTCCACCTCTCGGGTACGCCAGGGCACGGGGCGGCGCGGAGGCGACGAGAGGAAACGGGGGGACCGCGAGGAGAAGGAGAGAGGAGGGCGATGCGGAGGACCGAAGAGGGCGACCAGCGAGGACCGATGGATGCCCGGCGGGACGCCCCGCGGGGGTGCAGCACCTTCCTCCTCCCGACTCGCCGCGCGCCCACATACTTTCAGGACTGGGGCGCGGGCGCCTGGCGTGCCGGGCAAAGGCTGCCTGTGCTGTCACGCCTCAGCCCCACCCCTGCGGCGTCCAGCGCGGCGTGCGGCCACGCCTCAGCTCCACGCAGCGACGAGCCCTCGCAAGACGCCCTGAAACTATTTTTTTCTGTTTGTGGCCACGTGATTCTCCGATGGCAGCCTGCAGTACCCCGAGCGCAGTCAAGACCGGAAACTGCTGCTGTAGCTTCTCCCGCCTCACCCTTTGCGGCATGATACACTCGGGCCGGGCGAAAAGGGGGGATAGCAAAGGGGGGTTTGAGAACCAGCTCACGTAGCTGATTTCCCGGCGCCTCCCGCCGCCGGAGGCGGCTAATGTATCGAGGAATGGGCCCCTCGGTGAGGCCGAAACCAGCTGCACGCCGCAAATTTCGTAACCCCCCCTTTCCCACTCCCCCCCTTTCGTCCGGCCCGACCCCTCCCCCTGGCACGCCGCGGCCGCCGATCTGTCCGAGCGGCCACGCCTCAGCGCCACGCCCGCGGCGGCTGGACACGGCTCGCGTCCAGGCGGGTGCGCTCGCCGGCGGGGCGGCGACGGGGCCTCGCCAAGAGGGCCGGAGACTCTTGCGTGCCAAGGCTGCCAGGGGAGCCCAGGATCGAATCGATCAGTCGGGTCGGCGATCGAAACGAATCGGATCGGCGGAAATCGGCAGCCGAGTCGGGAAAAGTCGAATCGGCGGAAATCGGCAGGCTAGTAGGCCTCCGTTGAGAAATCGGAGCCCAGATCGGAATCCAAAGTCGAATCGAATCGGAATCGGAAACCATCGAAATCGAATCGGATCGAATCGGAGGAATCGAAACGAGCCCTGGGCTGCGGAGCTTCCCGGCAGGGGCTCCATCGACGTAGCCGTGGCCTTCTGCGACCACCTGCTCGTGGGCTTTTCCATCGTGGCTCCCGAATCTCATCACGCCTGCCCACTCTCGAGCGAGCTGGGCATCCATCAGTCGGCCCTCAAGGGGCACGGTACCTGAGCGTGGATGAAGCAGTCGCATCGTGCAGCTGGAGGCTGACGTTCGCAGGTCCATCAACTCGAAGGATCGGAGGACAAGGGGGAGGAGGAGGAGGAGCGAACGTACCTTCGGGGAGGAGGAGGAGGAGGAGGAGGAGGAGGAGGAGGAGGAGGAGGAGGAAAGGAGGAGGAGGAGGAGCGCACGTACCCTCAGAGGTGCGTCCCTGGAAGGTCACTCTCGTTGGGAATAAACACTCAGCTGCCCTCCAGCCCTGGAGGAGGATGAGGCACGAGGGACAGCAAGGGCAGGAGCAACGCGGCGAGGCGGCTGCCGTGCGGAAGCTCTCGCTGCCGCATTGGTGTCGATGCACGTCAGGGCTGCATGCCTGGCGCGAAACGACGTGGTGTAGGATCCTTGGAGGTGCGGGTTCGCAGCGAGCTCGCACCTTAATTTATGATATATATGAAACGCAAGGACAGAGAGATGATTACACCGACAGATATCGATGGGATCATACTCACAAGCTACATTATAAGCAGATGGAGGTCCCAGCCCAAGACGGATCAGCGGGTCCTGTGGGATCACCGCGCGTGGACAACGAAGGTAGTGGCCGATCGAGTCTGGTGCGCGAACTTCGATCCCTAAGACCTCTTCGCTGCACCCGAAACGGCATCCTTTGGGAGTCAATATTCCGACACGCGAAGAAGTGATCCACGCTCCCGCGAGGGTCTTGATATGGGGCCAAACAAAAGCGGGGGGGCGGGAGGATAGCACAGCTTTGAGAGCCGACCAGCGATTGGCAAGCTCCGCAGCATCAGGCAATTGCTGATCAAACATCCACTTCGGCAGACGACGAGCGAGAAGGTTAGGAATGGAGTCGGGGAACAGATCAACGCAAAGAGACCGAAGGAGACGAGTCTGTCTGCTGGGGCCGGCCCTTTTCCGCCGACGCTCTCCGTCTTCCGCGGCAGGAGCAGGCGGGGGCCCCGCAGCGTCGTCAATGGCACGACGGAAGATCGGTCGAGGAATTCGCGACATCGTGACGACGGACCGTTTCGCCCTCGCCTGGATCGCCGTCGGAAATTCATGCAGCGGCTCCTCGAGAGCCATAAACAACTGGGCAATCGAAACACGACGTTTCCATAACCTCGGCGACCACTCCTGGCGCACTAAGTCTACGATCGTACCGAAATCCTCCTCCGCCGTCCTCAACCGCTCACCGACGCTCCTCCATCCTCCGAATGTGGTGTGGCTCGCACGCCACGCGTTGGCTATGCATGAGAGCTCTACTGGCAGTGGCGCGGCCGATGTCATCCACCGACCAAGTCCCAGGAGCTCGTCGATGCGAAACGAGTTTGGGGGGGGGGGGGGGGGGGGGGGGGGGGGGGGGGGGGGGGGGGGGGGGGGGATGCGAAGCAGCTTGTGCAGCGCCAAGCTTTCCTTGGAAAGGAGGTGGGGGTCAGGGGGAAAAAATTGGGCAACATACGAAAGGCACGGGGGGACAACCATAAGGTAGAGACGGCAGGAGGCCTCAGAGGGTGCCCGAGACAGCGCAATCTCTCGGCACCTAGACCACCATTTCTGGCCAGGAGCTTTCCACTGGGCCCGAAGGTCGGCCTCAGGGCCGAGCCAAGCCCCGAGGTACTTCGCAGCGCCCACGATTTTAAAATTCCCCCACCCTGGGGCAAACTCAGCGAGGGCCTCTCTCGCACTGCAAATCGTCGATTCATCGCACGGGGCCCAAAGAGGGACGAAACAACACTTACTAGGCTGGAGCTGGAGTGAAGCAAGCTACTCGGCTTGCTCGAAAGTGCGGCGCATATGCTTAGCACTCTGGATGGTCATTGCGACCGCGCCAATATCGTCGGCGCACCCCCCGAGGGCCCCCACTTGCTCCGACGGAAACGCCATGGCCAGACAACGCGCCCAGGGGTCGAAACCAAGCGCCCAGAGACTCCCCGACAATGGGCACCCTTGGGGGGCGCCTGACGTGATAGAAAAAAAGTGGCTCTACATTTTCACCCATACGGGCGTGTCCGAGGGTGCCGTGTGCCAACCCGTCGAGCATGTTGCAGTAGGAGGGGGGAGACGAAACCGCTCAAGCGTGCGACGGAGGAAAAGTTGAGACATGCTCGGGAAGGCAGCGCGCACATCGAAACTGAAGAACCCTAGGAGTCGTTCGGCCGCCGCTGGAAGGAGCCCCGCCCGCCGACATTCGGCGTCGAGAGCAACAATGTGCTCGCCAAACTTCCTTCCAGCAACGAACCCTTTCTGGACTCCATGGGTATCTCTAGCAACGACGCCAGCTAGATACAGGTTGACCGCAGCGGCCACACCTTTGCTGTCCGAGTTCTTTAAAGCCAGGGGCCTCGTGCACTCAGGAGATCTCGTGCAGTCCGCGAGGTCCGAGGGCGCGTCGCCTTTGGGCAGAAACGCCAGCAAGCAATCGTTGAAGTGCTCAGGCGGCCGCCGCCCGCTAGCCATCTCTTCCAACACCCTGTGCAGTACCATGGTCAGCTGCGGATGGTCGCGCCATGCGCGAGCTGGGAGTCGATCAGGTCCAGGAGCTGAATCCTTCGCCCGCTTGAAGACGAAGCGGAGGTTGTCAATTGTGGGTATCTGCAGCAATGTATTATCAAGCTCGGGCATGTGACAATCCAGGAAGGGGCCGATCATATCCTCACGCACAGGGGAAGCCGTGAAGGCGGGCTCCCAGTGCCTCTTCAGAGCCTCTACCATGGAACTGGGATCACGCACAACCTCAACCTCCACAGGGGCCCGCGCCCCCGACGCTGCCATGCTGGTCATCTGGCCCTGCCTCGCACCAGCCAGGATCAGCATCCGCTTAGTGTTGTTCCACAGGGGCGCCCGCTGCACCATCACCGTCGCGCTCCGCTTGGTAGCGCGGCCTGCTCCCTGACGCTCCAGCGCAGCAGCTTCGCGGTCCAACATGGCAGCCTGCGCTTCCTTCACCCAGTTGTGGAACGTGTCGGGCTGCCTCAGCTTCACCTCGTGGCCCTCGGTGTAGAGCTCCCTCTCGCCGACGATCGCGCGGTTGATCAACTTCTTTGCCGGCCGCGCGTCCTGGCGCCACACCGCGCGAGCCGCAGCGCCAAACGCCAGCAAGGTCGCTCTTCTCGGGATATCACCTTCTCCTGTGACTTCCTTGGCCAGGAGTTTATTACGTGCAGTCTCGGCCGCCGCCGTCATAAGTTCCTTGATCGCCTCCCATTGGCGGTGCGGCTCCATCATCTCATAGTTGCGCCCGTCAATGCACCTCTCGAGGGCAGCGCGATACTCGTCGCTCTTGAAGATGAAGGATGGGATGCGCTGGTGGGCCGAAGCAGGCGCTCGTCGAGTAGCCATCCGAAGTTTGATGATCGCATGGTCGCTCAACTGCTTGGCATTCAGTGTGAAGGCGTCCTGGATCACCTCCGCGTCCATCTCAGTCTCAATGGCGAAGGCCGATTCGATAGAAACAAAGAAACGATCAATAGTTCTCAGAGTATTGTTATCAGCGGTGTATTGAGTCGGGATTGGAGAACAAACCTCAAGCATCGCCGCATCATTGAAGAGCTCACGCCAGAACGGCTCCGAGCGGTTGGCACGGCCTGCCTCTGATCTCCTCGCTTGTTCCGGTTGTGGATACAGAATGGACTCCGTCGGCGCATCAGTCATGTTGAAGTCGCCGCCAACAATGAACGTGTGCTTCATCGGGTCGCGCTTCGACCAGGCGATGCATTCCTTCCAGACCCGCTTGATCTTTGTACGACCCGCCTCCGAGATATCGTAGTTGTGAATATTCATGGTGCGGAACTCGCCCTTTGTCACAGGGCTCTCGATGCTCGTCATGATGGCTCTTCCATCGTCCAAAGTGCGATGACGGAGGCGAGGAAGTCCCGTCGCCCCAGCAGCCGCCACAGTGCGCTCGTCATACCATGCAATCAAGATCGCCACCCCGCCTGCACTGGGACGATCCGCCCCCGAAAAATGTATCTTGTAGTTCACGTTAAACTGGTTCAAATAGTTGGTCAATGAGATTTCGAAACCATGGACCTCTTGAGTGATAACAACGTTACGTTTGCGAAGAAGGTCTGCCACTATTGCAATTTTACGGCGACGTCGAGCAGGATCCCGACGCAGCAGAAGACCGTGGGCGTTCCAGCAGACAATGCCGACGTGATGCGTAGATGCCTGGAGTTCCCACGGCGCGAAACGCTGATTAGGAACACGTCCAATCTGATGTGTCAACTTCCTTCCATAGATCTTTGAATTGAATACTAACTGCTTGCCAATCAATGCCGAGCCGTTCCGAAGCCTGCGTGTCCCATGCCAATTTCGTAGCTTCCTCAGGGCCTTGAACCTGCACCGATACGATCGCTGTCTGGCCGATGTAGACCAGTCCTTTAGGTCTCCGTGCCCAGCATTCTGTAGAACGCGTGCTAGCCACCGTCGAAGACGCCGCAGCTGTCCGAACCAGTCCCAGCAGCTTCTTGGTCTGGACCTCCTTCCGAATGTCCTTCGCGTTCTTATCAGGGTTGACGTACAAGGCGATCCGAGCCCCGCTGACAGCGAGCACCTCAAATTGGCGCCAGCCTTGATTATTGGGCAACTTGAGGGATGTCTGCAGTGCATTGGCTCGGGCAATTCCAGCAGCTCCTCCGATGCACTGCAGGATGAACTTCTTCTGCGGGGTGTCGCCAACCAGTCGCAGCTGGTCCCTGGAGAAATTGGCCGCCTGCAACCATTCACCAAGTGCATTGAATATGTCATTCGGAGCAGCCGCCACATCGCAGGACAGGATGAAGACCGAAGGGTCGACGGTGCGGTTCCACTCCATGAGCTTGGCCACGTCGATGGGTGCAGCTGCCTGCTGCTCGGCGATGGCCAGGGTGTCCTGCAGCTGCTTGACCGACGCCTTGAGGGCCTCTTGCTCTTGGCTGAGCTCCTCATTCTTGGCTTGCACCACTCGAAGCTGGGCCTGTTGCCTGTCGAGGCGCTCCGCGTGGGGCTGGAGCCGCCTTGCCACCATCGTGCCCAACTCCTCACGTACAGACAGCATCGTGTCCTGGAAGGTGGTCTCCATGTATTTGGCCATATGGCCTCTGAACTGCTCCATGTACTTGTTAATGATACTGTCCGCAATGCCTCCAACTGAGCCACCGCTGGACGCGCTGACAGCCGTCGAGACGGCGGTGGGAGGAAGTCCTGCTGCAGCTCGGTGATGTTTCCAGGGGTCCTGTTCTTGAAGATCGTCTCGCTCTCCAGCACGATGAGACCTGCGTTCACCACTCCTGCTCTTGGCGTCAACGTCCTCGTCGCCGCCTGCAGGACCAGCGCGGCCGCGGAGGCCCATGGAAGAAGAAAAAAAAAATGCGTGGTGGGAAGGTGTCCGCTGGCACCCGACGTGCCAGAAATCCTTAAGACAGGTTGCCCGCTCTCGGCGCAGTCCCCCGCTACTGCTGCAACGGGACGGAGGGGCCTTGAGCCAAAATGGCAACGGAGGAGGAGGAGGAGGAGGAGGAGGAGGAGGAGGAGGAGGAGGAGGAGGAGGAAGAGGAGGAAAGGAGGAGGAGGAAGGAACGCAAAAGGGGAGGGATGGGGGCAGTGAGGGAAGGAGGAGGGAAGGAGAGGGCGTCGTCATGGTCGTGGTGCAAGGAAGCCAAGGAGCGTGGAGGAACACTGTGATTATGAGGAGGGGGAGGGCAGATGACCTCTGCTCTCTCTCTCTCTCTCTCTCTCTCGGGACGGGCGTGCCCGACGCTGGACCCCTCAGGCCGCCCCGACACCCTGGCGTGTGCAGCGTGCGAAGGCGAGCTCTCCCCCGAGGACCAGCGGCTCGCCTTCCCTGTCCTGGAATAAGCGATGGTTCTCAGAGCATGTGCTGGCTCCAATTTGGGGCCACGTGTGTCTCACGTCTGTCTTTGAACGCGGCGAGGACCTTCGCTGAAAACGTTGGCAACAATGTATGCTTGTCCACCGAAGCACTTCAGTACGATGTGGGCGGTGTAAGCAGGGCCAGCGCAGGCTGTGTGCTGTTGGTGGGGCTGCATGGGGGAAGGTGCACATTGGCCTACCACACGAAGAGGATTTGCAAAAGAAGGAAGGCATGCAACGAGCAGCTGCGCCACGAAAAGGCCAGTCGCTGCAGCTGTGTGGCACTCCCCCGCCTGGAAGACAGGGACAATGACGCGAGCATGGAGCAACGGGGGGGGGGGCACCGAGAAGGAATGGCTCTCAAGGTAACCGGTCGGTTGGTCGGTTCTCTGGGCAAACGGTTGGTTGTCTCGGCGGCCGTCGGAAAGGTGGTTCTCCGGGTGAGATCCTGTCAAGTTTTCTGCCCTCCGGCCCAAAGGTCAAGCACCAAGCGCCTGATAGGGGGGGGAAGGGGGCAACAGGAGGCTGATGCGGCCGACCTCTGGCCGGCACGCCAGCCTGGGGAGCCGGGTGGCACTGCATGCGGCCTGCGCACTGGGCCTCCTCCCACGCACGCGCCCCGCTCTGCCCAGGCAAAGCCAGAGGGTGGGTGGGAATGATGATGCTGAAATTGCTGCTGATGCTGCCTCTGCCTCTGCCTCTGCCTCTTGCCTCTGCTGCTGCTGACGACGACGAAGAAGACGACGAAGACGACGATGACGACGACGACGACGACAACGACGACGACGACGACGACGACGACGACGACGACGACGACGACGACGATGTGGAACACGGGGCCTCCGTGCGTGCAGCCCAACCACTCCCGAGGATTTGTTACCCTGGGGTGGAGTGTACGGGTGCCCAACGGCTCAAAAAGGTCGGAACTGGGGTCGGAGTTACAGAGGCATAAATGCCCGCTGTTTCGCCCCTCCTCATGGTGTGGTGCCTCGTGTTTGGTGCGATGTATTTTCTCCGCAGGCACTCGGAAAGGAAGCAAGGGCGTCGGAGCCAATCGCGGCGCCCAAGAGCTCGGCCCCAATATCCTGGAGTCGCTGCTGGTCTCCATCCGCCTGTCGGGTGTCGGCGCAGGGGGTGAACGGGGAGTCGGCGCAATCGCCGGGCTGGGAGTCGTTGCAGCCGGCGGTCTGGGAGCAGGGTTCCTTGTCGCACTGGGCGTCGGCGCAGGCTCTGGGCAGGGCGTCGGTGCAAGCGCGTCCGCGCAGGTTTCGGTTGCCGAATTGGAGATCGACGCAGCAGGCGTCCAACTGGGAGTCGGCGCCGGCGTCGGTGCTGGGGTCGGCGCTGGCGTTGCTGTCAGCGTTAGTTGCTGTCAACATCGGTGTTGGCGACGGTACTGGCGTAGGTGCCGGCGTCGATGCTGGGCACAGTGCCGACGTCGGTGTCGGCTGGCGACAATGCTGGCGTGAGCGCTGGCGTCAGTGCCGGGGTCAGCGCCGACGCCAGCGTCCGCGTCGGTGTAGGCGACTGTGCTGGTGTGGGCGCCGGCGACGGTGCCAGCGTAAGCGCCGACGTCGGTGTGGGCAGTGCTGTCGACGGTGGTGTCGGCGTCGGTGCTGTCGTGAGACGGGAGACATGGTACTGGTAGAAGACAGAATGGTCATATTACCCAATCGGAGCTTGCCTCTGTAAGGGTCCTAGCGGATTCATATTGTTAGGTGAGTTCTGCCGCCGATTTCGGTGGCCGAGCCGAGTGCCCGGTGCACGGGTGCCCGGGTGCCCGAGGGTGCCTGGGTGCCCGGCCCGGGTGCCTGGGTGCCCGGGTGCCGGGTAGCCCTATAGTTCTATATCCGGATATAGCCCTATAGCCGTATAGCCCTAATAGCCTAATAGCACTATAGCCGTATAGCCCTGTAGCCCAATCGCCCTATAGCCTCATTGCCCTATCGCCCTACAGCCCCATAGCCTTATAGCCTTATAACCACATAGCACTATAGCCCTAAACAAATTCTGAAATTGTTTTTCTTTGTATATTTGTATATATTTATCAGACGCCTTTGCCGTGACCCCACATGCTCTGATAGTGACATTACTCTGTTATCATAGAAGAACAGCGTTGGGGCACAAGGGAAACTAAAGAAAGAGGCGAGAGAGAAATAAAGGAAGAAAGAGAGAACCAGAGAGAGGGGGATCTGCTGGTGGCGCCCAGGAAGACTGGGGTCAGCGTGCCCGTTCGCGGACCCGACGTCGGGCAGCAGGCGCCCCCTGGCGTGGTCGTCACATAGTCGGGGTCCCGCTCGTCTTCTGGCAAATACTCCGTAGCCAGGCGCATCCGCGGCACGCCTCGTGCAACGCCTAGTCCATGTAGTGTTGGACGTACTGGTGGCGGTCAGCCCCTGAATGCACTTGCAGATGTCGTGCATGATGTATTGTGCGGTACATGACATGTGTCGAAGCAACTTGAACCATTAAAATAATATCATCCATCGTAACCCCCAGCACGCTGTTCGCCAACCCGTGTTGAGTAATCTCAGGGTCCAGCGGGCGCCGTTGCCAGCAACGCAAAACTGTGCACTGTTGGTGCTCCACCGAGTCCGTTGTTGTCTCGCTGCGGCCGAGAACACAGGAGCCTACTTGTCTCCGCAGGCTGCGCATGCGGCGATCAGTCGTCCACCTGTTCAGCATCGTGCCCACAAAAGATGCGCACGGCCTGGGCTGCACCAAGTGCTGGAGCCGCTTCGCCTGTCTCGTGACTCGTCGGGCCGATCTGCCCGGATAGTTGGGAACATTCCAACGGGCAGGGATGATGATGAGGAGGAGGAGGAGGAGGAGGAGAAGGAGGAGGAGGAGGAAGGGCCTGGGGGAGGGCGCGCGAAGGAGCGGCAGGGCCACGAGGGGGCGAGCGAACGGCTGAGGAGCGACGGCAAGGCGCGCGGGAGCCTCCAACGCGCGGGTCACGCCCATGAAGTAGGAGCCGTCCGCCGCGTCCAGGAAGCCCCAGGCGCACATCGGCGCGAGGGTGAGCCTTGCCTCCCTCTGCTCTTCCTCCCTCCCATTTTTTGCTTCTACCGTCCTCCTCCTCCTCCTCCTCCTCCTCCTCCTCCTCCTCCTCCTCCTCCTCCCTCCTCCTCCTCCTCCTCCTCCTCCTCCTCCTCCTTCTGCTCAAACTTCACCCTCCTCCATCGTCAGCCTGGTCTTCTGTCCTCCTCACTCCTCATCCTGCTTTTCATCATCAACCTTCATCTTTATCTTCTCGCTTCCCTCCACCATTCCGCAAATGGCATGACCCAGGGCGGCGCTCGGCAGCCGCGCCGGGCGCCGCCGCCGAGCGCTACGAGGAGCAGAAACGCCAGTTTCTCGACACGGCGCGCAGCTGCAGCGCGGCCGGCGTCTCCTTCGTCCCCATGGTGATGGAGGCGCACGGCGGCGCTTGGGGCAAGGAGGCACGCCGCGCGTTAGCCGTCCTGGCGAAGCGCGCGGCGGACGCCACGGGGGAGGACCCCACCATCGTGGCGGCGGAGCACGCCCAGCGACTCTCGCTACTCCTCCAGAAGGAGAGCGCGCGGGCCGTGCTCCGCAGGCTGCAGGGCCCTGGCAGGGCGCCTGCGGCCAGACTGGCAGCGGCCACGGCGGCTAGAGCGGCCGACGCTGCCTGAGCCGACCGCAACCACGACCACCCCCAACGCCCCGCCCCGGCAACCCCTTCCCTTTGACCCAGACCACGACCTCGACCACCCCCGACCGCGACCACGACCAGGACCACAACCGACGACCCCCAGACCCACGACGACCCGCGGCGACCCCCCGACGGCCGCCGCCGCCCCCCGCCCGCCCCCAGCGTGCGCGCTTGCCTGCTGCTGCCTTTGCCGCCCCCCCCTCTCTTGCATGTCGGCGCCTGCTACCCGTGTTTTTCCTCTCCCCCCTCGTCCCTCGTCCTCGTCCTCGTCCTCGTCCTCCTCCTCCTCCTCCTCCTCCCCCTCCTCCGGCAGCGCAGCGTCTTCGCCTTGCGCTCGCCCGCCCGCGAAGGCGGCCAGGCGCGGCCAGCTGCGGTTTTTGTTCGTTCCCTTTCGGTCTGGGTCAGGGGCTGCGGCAGTTTAAGCACGCTAGACGATCCCCATTCGGTCTTGCGAACTTTTAGACGAATGCGCGCGGCGCTCGAGGGGAACACTCATGTGGGATCCCGGGGGCGACGGAACATGGCGACAATGCGCATCCGGCGGCACCCGCCAACTCGGATTTGGGTGGCACCGCGTTCCGCTGGGCCTCCCCATGTGCTCACGAGCGACAGTTGCCCAACTTACAACACAACAGGTGGCGATATCGACTTTGGATTTGGAGAACGCACGCTCGGACCTCGTAAGTGCTCACGGCAGTGACGACTGTTGTGCAGTTGACAGTAAATGGTCAGTGCCAGTATCCAGAAGGTTGGAGGCAGGAGCTGCCGTTTCCGCTTCCGCCTGCTCGTCGTCGTCGTCGTCGTCGTCGTCGTCGTCGTCGTAGGACAGCCTTGTAGGGCCTGGATCCCCGAACTTGGAGAACACGCGTGGATGACAGAATGGATTTTTTGGGGCCGCTCAAGGCTAATCAACACGTGCATAAGACAATGAGGAGTGTTCAGCTAACGATTTGATCCCATATGGACAACACAGGCCCTGCGATGGACGAGTGACAATTTTCACACGGTGCAGAAGCGTCTGTGTACATGGCATCGGGCATGTCTCCTGAGAGCTCGGCTGCAGCCTGGGGGGATGAGGAGGACCAGCAGCAAGCAGAGGGATCGTCATGTCGCTCACGGCCATTCAAATATTCGTGCGCGCATTCGCGGCATTAATCTGCGAGGGTCCTCATTTTGTGACCCCATCGTTACACTACTCGCCCTCATCAACCTCCCTGGTCCCTGGAGACCTCCAGAAGCGTAAGGAGGTCTGCAGACGCCTCCGGAAGTCACTGGAGGCCTGCACAAGGCAAACACATACAAACATCCCACTCTTCCTTTGTGCTCCTATTCCCACTCCCCACGTCTTTCTGGCAAAAGTCGCAAGCGCGAATGCCCCCCCCTCCCGCAGGAACAGTAGCTCTGGTGTCATGTGCCCCAGCGGTGCCTTCTTCTCGCCAGCCGCATCAGCCCCTCGCGGACGTGGGGAAGGAGAGGCCAGGATGAGGGATAGCGATGGTGATGGTGATAATCGCGGGGATGAAGGGAATGACGAGGAACAGGTGTAGGAGAATGATGCTGATGGTGGCCGTGGTGATGATGGAGCAGGGTGCCAACTACCACATCAGAAGGCGCAGCTGGAGGCACCGAGGACGGTCAGGGCGCTCTCGGGCTGCGGGGTCATGGTGCAAATTGCACAGCGAGGCGCACGCGAGGGGGCGACAATTATCTCCGCACTCGGCCCGCGAGAACGACCAAGGGCGAGGAGATCAACACGCTCGTTCTCGGCGCCAAGATCGGCGGCGAGCCTTCTCAGAGAAGGCTCCAAAGGCCTCCGGCCTCCCGAGAAGCTCTCCGAGCCACCTCCGAGGGCGCAGAGGCCTCTGCCCAGAGGGCCGGAGGGCTTCGCAGAAGCCCTGCGGCCTCCCGAGAAGGCCCCCTCTCGCTCCCCCCTGCGGCGCGCCGCCTGCGAGAAGAGGCGAGGGCCGAACTCGCGCGCCGGCGAGCAGCTGCAGCGCATCCCGCGCGGCAGAGCAGGCGCGGCCCCGGGCGAGGCCGCCAGGCCGGCGCAGGGCCGGCGCGGCGACGCTCGGCCGGCCCGCGGGCGAGGTGCCTCCCGGGCGAGGCGCCCGGTGTGCGGCGGGGCCGGGCGGCGGCGCTGCGCCTGCCCTGCGCCCCCCGGCGCTGCACGCTGCCCCGCTGCCCGCGCGTGCGGCGGCTCGGGAGAGGGGGTCCGCCGCCCTTCGCTCCTGCGCCCTGGGGCGTGCCCAGGCCTGGAGTGCCGAGCTGGAGAGGCCTCCCAGATGGGGTCGAGAGACGGCGCCGCGTCGGCGGTACATCGGCGACGCATCCGCGCTGCACGGCGATGCGCCAGCGATGCATCGGCGACGTCGGCGATGCGTCGGCGCCATCGGTTTGAAGATATCCTGGCTCCACGTTAAGCCGCATCGTCGATGCGTCGGCGTTGCGGAGCCATCCTCCGACCCCATCTACTCGGACCCAATCTGGGAGGCCTGGAACTGAGCTCCTTCGCAGTGGATGTGCCAGGTCTGGACCGCCGAACGCAACGCCTGCCGCTGGCGAAGCCACGTCGGCACGATAAGAGTCGGCGGCGCGCCCGGGGGAAAGTGAGGGAGAAAGTCTTCTCAGAAGTCGGCGGTGAGCAGGCCCGAGGCCTTCCGAGCCTTCTGAGAAGGCCTGCCCCTTTTCACTTCCCCCCTGGGCTCGCCGCCGAGGCGTGCCAAGCCTGGGCTGCCGTACGCGACGCCTGCCGCTGGCGAAGCCACGTCGGCACGACAGAAATCCCGACCCTTTCCCCAGGGCCGGCTTTTCATCCTGAATCGCTCTGTGGACCGTCCCAGGGCCCGGCGAGGGCCCCCAGAGGCCGAAACCGATGCAAAATCTCCGCCCTGATTCTTCACGGCGTCCCTTCGCTGTGGACGTGCGCGACGCCCTCCGCTGGCGAGGCCACGTCGGCACGACGCGGGCCGGCGGCGCGCCTGGGGGGGCAGGGAGAGGGAGAAGGCCTTCTCAGACGGCGGCGGAGCCGCTCAGAAGCCCCGAGAAGGCATTCTGAGAAGGCGACGGCGACGCCGCCGCCGACGACGACGATGGGGCCTTTGACGCACGGCGGCGGCGGCGACGACGATGGGGCCTTTGACGCACGGCGGCGGCGGCGACGCCGCGCTGGCCGCCCGCTCCCGTGCGAGCGGCTGCGGGCGCGGCCCGCCGGGGGTCGGGCACGCGCCGACGGAGGGCGCCCCCCGGGGGGGCGCAGGCAAACCGAGGCAAGTCCCCCGGGCTTCCCCGCGGTTTTCCAGAGTTCCGCGGTGGACGAACCTCCCTTTCGTAAGCCTCCCCGTCGTGAAAACGGCCCGGGGCCGAAACCGGCGGACCTGGACCCGCAGAAACGACGGCCGCGACACGCTCTCGCGAATCGAAAACGGCCAATTCGCTAATCGACGTGTCAGGGTAGGAGGTCTACCAACCTCCGAAGGACGAGGGGAGGAGAAGCCGAGGATCTCTGAGATCCGGCGGCTCCGGAGGATGTCTCGAGCGCCGCGGCCTTCTCAGAGCGTTCCGGAACGCTCTGGAACGGATTTATGCTCGTCCTAGCCCCGCCCGGGACTATCTTCTTCCCCTCGATCCTGTGCCGCATCGTCAAGGGAGTCAGCGTTTGTGCGTGTCTGTGTTCACGTTTCCCTCGTGGGCGAGCGTAGGTTAGGTCTGGCACGCGGGCGCCAGATCCACGCATCGGGCGCCAGATCCACTTTGGGGTGGGGGGATCCGCGGGCGCCCGATCCCCCACCGAAATGCGAGGCCAGTGCCGCCTGGCTCGGTGGCGGAGACGGGGCGCGCCTGTTCCGCATGGAGAGGGGGGCCCGTCGCCAATCCACGCGCCGCCTTCCGTGCTTGAGCTTCCTCGAGAGGAGGGGCACGGCAGAACATTTTTCTTTTTTTTGACATGGTCCTCACATCAGCGTCTCGACCGACAGGCAGTGAGAGGGCCCGAACGGTCCTCCTTCTTCCCTGCGCGCGCGTGGCTGGATGCAGGGCTCCGCCTCTGGGGGCGATACTTGGGAGGCAGCGCCCGTGGTCAACACTCGGGGGCAGCAGACGGGGGCGATGCTCGGGGGCAGCACATGGTGGCGACACCTGGGGCCGACACCTGGGGGCGATGCGCGTGGGCAACACTCGGCCGACTCCAGAAACCCTGGACCCAAAAATGTTGTCATGCCTTCCGCCGACCTTCCGCCGCCTTCCGCCGAGGAAGAGACGACAACTCCTTCGATCCTCGAAGGCAAGGCCCTTTTTGGAACGCCTCACTTGGGGACCACCGGTGGGGGCAACGCTGTCGCCTCCACCGCCGCCCCCGCACTCCTGTCCGCGGGTGCGGCGTGCTCGTCAGCACTCCTGTGCGGGCAGCCGCCCGCGGAGTGGCGAACCTGGGCGGGCGGCGGTGCGGCCCGCTAGGGCACGCGTGCGTCCCCGCGCCTCCCGTGCCGAGGTCCACCGACCCCGCGTGGGTCTCCAGGTCGATGCCGCCGCCGACGCCGGCGCCGCCGCCGACGACGACGTTGAGGACGACGTGGGGGCCTTTGACGCACGGCGGCTGCGACGACGCCGCTCCTGCTGCCCGCTCCTGAGTGCGACCAAGACGTGAGATAGTGGAAGGACTAGACTTTGCGACAACGGCGCCTGAAGCAGAAAGAGCTGAATTTCCCCCCACTCCCCCCCTGGCCCCCAGGAGACCCCCCAAGATGCCCCATGACGGCTTGTGCCGAAAACTACTACGGTCGGGAACTTTTGCTGAGCGTGCCGCGGCGGCGGCCCCGGCGACACGCCATGCCCTGCGAGCGGATAGCGTGTCGCTCCGCTCCGCGGGGCGGGAGGCTCGGAAAAGGCTCGGAATGGGGACGCCTTGGGCATGGGGAGCGGATAGCGTGTCGTGCCGAAGCGCGGTGGGCCAGAACTGGCGGAGCGACACGCAATCCCCAAGTTCCCGACCGTAGTTGAAGGAAATAACTTTGCAACAGCAGCGCTCGAATGAGGAAGAGCGAAATTCCCCCCTCCCCCCCAGGCTTCCAGTGGATCCCCAAGATGCCCCATGGCTAATTAATGTTCTTTGTTCTCTCTTTCTCTCTCTCTCTCTCTCTCCCTTTCTCTTGCACACGTATGTTTTTATATGTAACGACTGCTGCTCCTGCTGCTCCTCCTCCTCCTCCGGAAGCCGATGGAAACAACAGGACACGTACAGACACCGCACAGAGCCATTGAAACGCAGCCGACAACGTTTCTGGACACCACTTTGGGACGTTCCTCCTCCTCCTCATCCTGCTCCTCCTGCTGCTGCCCGGGAAGCTCTGCTGCTGCTCCTCCTGCTCCTCCTTCTCCGTCTCCCTCCTCCTCCTCCTGCTCCTGCTCCTCCTCCTGCTCCTGCTTTTGGAGTCCCGAAATTAACGGTGCGGTGACAGACCGTGCAGTGACCTCGAAACCCCCCAAGACCTCACCGCACGGTCCGTCACCGCACGGTCTTGGGACCCTGGAGGCCCCTGTCACCCCGAGACATCCTCGGAGAAGGACTCGAGTCCCAAAACCGTGCGGTGACCCCGAATCCCCACCGACTCATCGCACGGTGTGGTCACCACACCGTTTGGGGGCTCACTGCTGCTGTCCCACCTCCTCCTCGGCCGGAGAACCAGCGGCGCGACACGCGAAGCCGACGTTCCCGGCCGTGGGGTGGCCCTTCGCCCTCGTGCCAGCGGTGCTCCCCTGCCTCCTCCTCCTCGCGGGCGACGAGGGGGGCGAACAGCCCAGGGGAGAGCAGTGCGTGTATTTGAGCAGGGACCGACCGTCCCGGCATTCCTATAGCCATACCACGAAATGTTCTTAGAACCCAAACATGTTCTAAGAACAACAACAATGTTCTTAGAACATAGACCCGATGTGTGTTAAAACGTGGCAATATCAACCAGACATGTTCTACAAACATTTCGTGGAGACCACAAAAGGTTCTGAGAACATTGTTTGGTAGGACTATAGGCGAGTCGGGACGCTTCGCCACTGCTTGATGTATGCGGGGGCGCCGATGGCCCATGCCTTCGGCGAGGCTCCCGGGCGAATGCGTGTCATGCCCGCCCCACGGCTGTTCGCCCCTGTCGTCGCCTGCGATCCTCTGCGGGCCTGGCAGCGCGCAGTCCGTCGCCGAGGCCATGCCGCCGAGGGGCGGCGGCCTGAGGGAGGTCGACGACGACGACGACGACGACGACGACGACGACGACGACGACGACGACGACGACGGCGGCGGCGGCGGCGGCGACGACGACGACGACGACGACGACATGGGGGCCTTTGACGCACGGCGGCGGCGACGACGCCGCTCCAGCTGCCCGCTCCTGGAGGGTGCGAGGACGACGAAGACGAAGCCGACGACGATGACGTCGGCGGCGGCGACGACGACGACGCGTTACCTTTCATTCCCGTTCGGAACCCTGGTCGATCGAATCCGCTCCGTCAGGCGTGAGTTCCAGCTAGACCTTTTCCTCCTGCCCCTTCCCTGCCTGGGCCCCTGGGCGCAGTCCCATGTCACAACGAAATCCGAAGGCGGCCGTCTATCGCTGGCCAATGTACCTCGACATCGGCGCCCGAATCCACCCAGGGCGACGACCCAAACTGCCCTCCGCCCCCCCCCGCTTCTCCTCTCCTGCTCGCAGGTCTGGTGACTTGTACAGCGCACGCCCATAAACCATCGCAACAAACAAAACAGATCAGCTAGTCCCCAACTTTGTCCCCAAATTAGGCTTGGGCTTCTTACTTGGTTAAGTATTGGTGTCTCGGGACCCTACTCTGCCCGTTCCCCGGAGATTCCTCGGGTTCCCCGGCAATGCGAAACAATGCGAAGCAATGCGAAGTACTGCGAAGTAATGCGAAGCCATGCGAAGCAATGCCAAGTAATGCTAAGCAATTCCAAGCAATGCCAAATACTGCCAGCAGTACCAAACACTGCCAAACACTGCCAAGCACTGCCAAAGACTGCCAAACAATGCCAAACACTGCGCCCATGCAATAGGAAACGTTCCCCCAGTTGGGGTCGCGCCGGGTTCATCTGCGTCCCTGCGCCCCTATCCCCACTCTTGTCCCGCCCTCTGGAGTCTCTCCTTCTCCTCATCCTCTTTCTCCTCCTCCTCCTCCTTCTCATCCCTCCTCCATCTCATCCTCCTCCTGTGTTTCCTCCTCTCTGTTCTTCGCTCTCGGTTCTGTACCCATTCCTCCTTCGTTTCACCCATCCCTCCGATCCCCCGCGTCCCTCTCTTTCCATAATTGTCCACCTCCGATTGTTCTTGCTCTGTGTATGCTGCCCTCGTCAGAAAACCCACGTTCGTGCGCCCCTCCCCCCCTCTGTGTCTCTCCGGAACGAGCGCCGTTTCCGACTACCGCCAGGCAGCGGGCGACTGCTGGTCGGGGCGTTCAGCCGAATGCCATATGAGCGACGTCAGCGGGCGAGAGTTAGCTCGCCCGCCTTCAAGCGGTGCGGAAGGCGGGCTACGCCTCCCCTCCCCCCCCTGTGCGCAGCACAGGCATTGCACCTCCCTCTCTGGAACTGTGGCCTGGCGGGGGGGGGGGTTCGGGATGGTGCTCCACGGGTGCACCCGTGTGAAACTTTCCTTGGGGCTCCCAAAGGCCCCCAGCCTCTGGCCAAAAACTTGCCTATCCCCAGGGCTCCTCCAGGGAGTCCCAGGAGTCGCCACGAATCCTCAGGAGGCTATAGGACGGGCTCCCTAGGGAGCCACGGGAGCTCGTCGGATGCCCGAAAACAAAAATGCCAGGACGCCCCAGGGAACCCCGGAGCTCCAGGGAAGCCCAGGAAGCCTCAGAAGGCTCCAGCGAGCCTTAACCCCAGGAAACCAAAGGGAGCCCCATGGAACCACATGAGAGCCCCAGGACCCCCCAGGGAATCACAGGAAAGCGCAGGAGGGCCCAAGAAACTTCAGGGACCCCCAAGGAATCTCAGGAACTTTGCTGAAGCCTGAGGGAGCCTCAAAGAGCCCCAAGAGGTCCCAAAAGACCCCCAAGGAGCCTCATCAAGATGGGGAAACCTCAGAAACCAAAAAAGAGCCTCAGGAGGCCCGACAGTTTCAGTGAGGACCAGAAGGCCTCAGGAAACACCAGGAAATAACAGGAGGCTCACAAAAAGCAAGCGGGAATGCCCAGGAACCACAGGAAACCCATGGACCCCCTCGGGGACCCTTGGGAACCCCAGGACGCCCCAGAAAACCCCAGGGAGCCACAGGAAACCCTGCAGTAGGCCCAGGAAGCCTCAGGGACCCAGGAGGCCCACAGTTGCCCCCAAGATACCGTGCGGTGTGCGTTGCGACGCCGCCATAGGAACCGCGTCGAACTTTGAAAGGGCAATTCTGGACATCGTCGATGAACAAACAGAAATCATAGGGAACCAACAACCTGTTTTTTAAGGAGATCGAAGAGCCTGGAATAATCCGGATGAGTCCTGAGGGAACCTGCGAGATTTTCAGGAACCATGACGCACCTGAGGAATCCCGAAACATGCTCAGTTTATATGTCTTCCCCGTGCGGTGGTCGCGCATCGGGATGCCAGCAGATGCGACGCAACTGCGACGCAGCCAGAGGAACCGCGTGGAACTTTGAAGAACCATGGAAAACCATGAAGAACCCAGGTGATTCTCGAGTGCCCGAGGAATCCTGGAGCGGCCTCAAGGATCTCGGAAAAGCCTTCCCAATCCTTCTCATGAAGGCCCCCCACCCCCCGCGCGGTGGTCGCGTAGCGATGCGCCCGCATATGCGACGCGGACGCTACTACGCGCGTACGCGCCTGTGTCCAGTCGAGCAGCGAGGCGGCATCCTGTTCGCAGATCAAGACCACAGCGCCCAAATATCATTGCGAAGTCGCTGCTGATGCGACGCGTGCTTCTTCCTACTCGCGCTCGGTCGCTGCCAACTCACGCACGGAAGCTGCGTGGCGCCGCGCGCTGGCCCCCGCGCGGAAACCGCGTTCTGAGACAGTCGCCGATGCGACGCACGGGACCTCCCCTGCGCGCGCGAGCGCTACCCAGCCGCGCAATGAAGCTGCCTTTCGCATCGCGCCGCCCTCCGTGACAAAAATAGCGTCCGAGGCGTTAACCAATGCGACGCCGAGACGCGCGAGTCCTCCCCCTGGCGCCCGAGCGCAGCCCAATCGGGCGAAAAGTCTGCCTGGCGCCGCGCGCCAACCCCAGCGCGAGAAAATGCGTTCGGAGATTCGCCGATGCGCCGCGCGAGTCCTCCTCCCCTGCGCGCACGAGCGCTACCCAGTCGCGCGAGAAAGCTGCTTGGCGTCTTGTTGGCCCACGTGACTATCGCGTGCCGGGACCGCCGCCGATGCGACGCGCGAGTCTCCCCCCGCGCGCTCGAGCGCTGCCCAATCGCGCAAGTAGTCTGCCTTCGCCGCGCGCCGACCCCAACGCAAAAAATCGTGTTCCGAGGCGTTCGCCGACGCGACGCAAGTGCGCCACTGCGCGTGGCGCAACGCGCGTGTTGCAGCCCTTTAGGGCGTGAGAGGTCTGATAACCTCGCTCTGCCAACCTCCTTCTTCACCTTCGGGGAGAGGGTTCCCCTTCCGCCCTCCTCCCCCCCTGGGTCTGGAGGGGGCGCCCCGCGAGGTGTCACACAGTTTTTTGGGCCCACGGTGGCTCCAAGAGGGTCCCAGAGGAACCCAAGATGGCCTCCCAGATCGGCCAAGATATCCCAAGATGGCTCAAGATCGATTCCCGCCTGCCTCCGAGAGCCTTAAAGACCGCCCCCAAGACGGCCCCCAACGCCCTCCGAGCCCCCAAGAGGGCCCCCAGAGAGCCCCAAGTGAGCCACCAAGAAGGCCACATTCTATATATATATATATATATATATATATATATGTATACCCCAAAGGTGGCCCAAGAGGCCTCCAACAACAAATCTCAAGAGGGCCAAAGCGGCCTTCAAGATGGCCCTGAGAGGGCCCCTCGATGGCCTCGAGAGGCCTCCACGACGCTTCCACAGCGACGCGCGTACGGCCAACAACGACACACAACCACCCTACCAAAACGGGCTCGGGCACACAGGACGTAATATAGGCACCGCAGGCAACGACAAATAACCACTCAACCAAGCCATCAACGAGAAGCCGCGAAACGCACGCGACGACGCGGACGGCACTCATCAGGGGCACAGGGAGCACGAGCCTATTTTTGATTGGTGGTTGCCTGTCGTCGCTCCTTGATCAAAACAACTCGCCTGATGGGCTGGCGGGGGTACGCGAATTGTCACGGCTTGCAGGGCGAAGCCACGATGATCGCGAACGCCCCGAGCGCCGTGAGCGCGCGCCCACTCACGCAGTGAGGCGCCACCTCCCTCGCGCAGTCCCCCCCCCGCGCGGAAACCGCGCTCCGAGACCGTCGCCGACGCGAGACGCGAGTCCCCCCCCCCGCGCCCTCGAGCACCGCCCCGTCGCTCGAGGAATCTGCTCGGCGCCGCGCGCCGACCCCGGCACGGTAGCTCGCGTTCCGTTGCCGACGCGACGCAAGTGCGCCACTGCGCGTGGCGCAACGCGCGTGCTGCAGCCCTTTCGGGCGTGAGAGGTCTGATAACCTCGCTCTGCCAACCTCCTTCTTCACCTTCGGGGAGAGGGTTCCCCTTCCGCCCTCCTCCCCCCCTTTCGCCCTCCTCCCCCCCTTTTGCGCGTGGCGCGACGCGCTCGACACCCGACCAATCGCGCATCGACGCGCGAGATGTCAGTCGCGGTGCGAGGCCCCGACGCTCCGAGTCGCACGGCGAGATTTCTGCAGGTGCGGCACATCTATGTCACCTTCCCCCTGCAAAGGGACGGCGTGGGGGGCATAGGCGAGGAGGCACCTCACTCTTGGTGGGCGCAGCCGAGGCAAGTGTGGGGCCCAGGGCATCATCATCATCGCCGGCGCGCGCAGGAGCAGCCTGCCTCGCACTATCCTGTTGCCGCGTGCGCGCGTTCGTTGCCAACTCTGTTTTTGGTTGTTTTTCTTGTTGTTTATGTGTCTTGTGTCTTTCTTTCTTTCTCCCTCTCTCTCCCTCTCTCTCTCTCTCGGAACAAACAATCAACGGCCTGGTCTTACATGGGAGTCCCAAATCGCGCCACACTCTCGTTCATGTAGTGCGTACTGCCTGTGTACGGGCCCTAGGCAGGGATGTCGTGCGACGTAATGTTATGCAACTCATGTGGTGCAACATATATCCAATCACAGGTGGAGAAAAGTGAACACCATTTGGGAGTCTGACGGGAAAACGTACGGCAGCGCGGATGGCGTCGTCGGCAGGCCCAGGGAGGAGCGTAGCTCAGCATGCGCCGCCGAACCTCAAACGAGACGTGCATGGCAGGGCAACGCGCACAACTACTCTGCTCGAGCAAATGTGGGCAAGCATGGGTGATGCAGAGGAAGCGGGGGTACCCAGCGACCCGCAGCGGCGGCGGCTTCGGCGACGGCAGGATTCCGTGCGTGCCACCAAACCACTCAAAGGGACCCGCGGGATGACAAGCCATGGGGGGCCAGGCAGACGCCGCGGAATCGGCGCAGCGGGAAGGGGCAGTGGGCAGGCAGCCATGGGAAGCCATCGGAGGCCAAGCTACAGGAGGCCAAGCGACCATGGCAGAAGACGTGCAACAGACGGGGCAAGCGAGGCGGAAACCATCGTGGCCCATATCAGACCAAGCCACAGGAGAGGCCAAGCAACGGGTACGGACAAGTGCAGCAGACAGCGCCAGTGGGGTGGATAACCCGAAGGGTCTGTAGGAGGCCAAGCCATAGGAGGCCACCCGTTCTCCGGCGGAGAAATCACAACACTTAGCTAACCAACCTCGAACCTTTCCCTGCCCCTAGGGTCGACAAGCCTGAGGCGATGATAATCTTAGGGGTGTGCCTTCACAAACTGAGAGAGTCCTTAAGATCGGCATCGGGATGAAGAGATGCCAATCACAGAGATAGGGATGTGCTTCAGGCTGGCAAGCACGGCCAGTTCTCCTGGGGCCCAAGTAAGGACCTCTCGGTGGAGAAGGGGCCAGTGGAGCAACAGCGAAGCCCGAAGAGACCATGTCATAGGAAACAGCAGGAGGTCAAGCCACAGCCTGTCAAACAATGCCAGAGACAGCTAGCTTTTTTACAGCCAAGGCAAGCAAATAAGAGGCAAACTCATCGGATGCCAGGTGAGCCCAAGCAGCCAGAGGCGACACAGAGCCTGAGAAGAACCAAGTACCTTACAGCCGAGAGGAGGAAGGAAACCATGGGAGGCCAACACATAAGCCATATGATCCCAAGCAACCGCCCGCGAATACGTGACCGAGGCAGGACGACAATTCCTAGAGCCCACGTACCCCCGAAGTGCAAACATTGGCTGGGAAACATAGCTCGATCTGGCTCAGCGATATGTCCGTGAGCACGTTTAATGTGATACTGAGTCATGGGCAACGGTAGCACCATACGCAATACATCGCGGGTGAGAATAATAATGTCAGCGTTGCTTTAATCAAAGCAGGCTCAGATAGAGGAGACAACGGCACATATCGCACGCTGCCTGCGAACCTATACAATATCGGGGGTAATGTAAACCATGGATTGCTGCATGCGTATGCAATCTGTCAGGCTTGAGCAAGCCTGCCTGGCGCAACAGGCACTCTCTCCTGGTTCTCGTCGACCTCGACGTCGTCGTCGTCGCCGTCCGACTTATCCTGCCCACGTTGACGTAAGCATGTGGCTCGCTGGCTGTCGACTCTTCTTGCCGCGTCGGTCGTCGCAGACCTTCTCTCCATGAGAGCGCTTCTTCGCATATTCCCGCAGGTCCCATGTGGGCAAGAAGAGGAGAAGGAGAGGGAGCAGGATGAGGAGGGACGATGACGGATACATTCAGCCAGCCATTTAGGGCGTAGGTGGTTTAGGGCGCTTCTTCGCCCAACCACCTTCTTCTTCGGGGAATGATTAATCTCGGGTCCTCCTTAACCAACACCCCCCCTTGCACCCTCACCCGACGGGCGTTAACACCAGGGCAATGGCTTCAAATCAAGACAACGTGCACTTCGCGGCAAAATCTGGATCATGTTCGGACCCTCCGCGATCGCTCTTGATATTGCCGGGCAGGGACGATGGGGGCTCTCATATTGCCCCATACGTGCAAGCCCATCATCACTGTCAAACACTAAAGCGAAATACACACTGGGGCAAAATGTTGGGCCACGCGCGGTTCGCCAGATTATTCCCCACATCCTGAGACAGAGTAGACAGAGTTCTTGTTATTACTGTGGCGCCTCCGCCTCTCCTCCTCCTCCCCCTCCCCCTCCCCCTCCTCCTCCTCCTCCTCCTCCTCCTCCTCCTCCTCCTCTACTCCTTCTTGCTCCTCTTTCCTCTCCGTTGCTCCTCCTGCCTTCAGGCACTCATACTTCGGATCACTCGCACTCAGGTTCGCTCACACTCGGACTCGCTGATTGTCAAGCTCATTCATAATCATATTCGCTCTGACTGGTCGTAGCAGTCAGGCATCCGTCCTCCAGGTGACTAATACAGAGCCACACACATACTTACTTACCCACACTCATACGCACCCACAGTCTCACACCCATATTGTGAAGCACTCATACTCAGAACACGCTCACACATGTCTTGTCACACTCCGACTCACCCACGCTCAGGTCAACTCACACCCGTCGCGGCATGCGTGACATCCGGACATCCCAACGAGGAGGCGCCAAGGTGTGTTTAATTTCCCGTTCGCGGCCAGAGAGTGGGGATGTATCAAGCGGCTTGCGTGCTTGATTGCTCAGACCGGGCCCATTAGAGAGTCTCATACCAACAACGGTCTAGCAAGTGTGGCATTTGGACACCACGGGGGGAAAAAAACGCCAAGGAGCATTCAAATCCCCGTTCGCGGCCAGATCGTGGGGATGTCTCAAGCGATTGGCCTGTTTGGATGTTCGGACTCATCTTTTTTGACCGCCCAGTGATCACCGCGACATAGTACGCGTGACACTTGGGCACCCCAAAGAGGAACCGCTAAGGGGTATTCGGTTTCCCTGTTAGCGGCCAGCTTCTGTGGATGTCGCACAAGGAGAGCGAGCCGGGCTAAAAACCAACCGCGCCCGGCCTTCAGCTGGCGAGCTTCTGCCGCGTACTGTACATGCCTGTGCAATGGGCTCTGTGACTCGTTCCGACAACTTCGTCTCTTCCACTGGCCTCTGGGTGCCCTCACTGGTTCAACCACTTAAAGGTTCCGACCGTGATCGCCGTCTGCGGGACGTGGCAGAGGCAGCGGAAGAAGGCGCCCTTCCAGAGCGCCGCGACCCCCTCCGTTCTTGCCACCTGCACGAGGGCGTCGGCGACGCTGCGGTAGCGGAAGATTGCGTCGGTGGTCTTGACGCCCCCAGCTCCATGCCGTGCTGAGCGCTGCGACCGCACCACCTTCAAGGGGCCCAAGGACACACAAATAAATACACACAAATAAAAGGATCCCCCCATATTTTCCCATATTTTCTGGGTTTTGTTTTCCCCCCCCTTCCCACATTTTCCCATATTTTCCTGGGGAATCGACGATTCATTGTGTCTGTGTGTTTCTTCCCCTCCTGACACCTGCATGCGCAGCTTCGCCAGATCCAGCGGGTTCGACAGCAGGCATGCAGCGCACCCGGCCACGCAGGCGCACGGGAGGGTGACCCACAGCGGCAGCGGCCGCCTGCCGCCAGCGCCTGCGGAGGCGCCCGGGCCGTGGAGCCTCCTGCGCGCCACGGCCTCCAGCAGCTCGTAGGCCGCGAGGTTGGCGGCCGTCTGCGGCCCGAACGCCAGGAGCGTCGCGCCGTACCCACGGTACAGACCAACCGCGCCCTCCTGCCGCAGCACGGTGCGCACCGCGTCCCAGGACGACGAGTAAGTGTACAGCTTCAGGTCCTGCTGCACCTGCAACCTCTCCTTGACGATGTCCGTGGGGCACCAGAAGATGCAGCTGACGGCCTCGGCCCCGAGACCCGCCACGAAGGACGGGACAAGGACCTGGAGCAAAGTGCTCGCGAAGCCGTGCTCCGATCCCCCGCCCGCCGGGACCAGTCCAAGTCTCCTCTCGCACACCGGTCGGAACAGCTCGTAGCACGTCAGGTACATTGCACCCGCCGGCAGCGCTCCCGCCACTGCCACTGGGAATCCCTGGTACAAGCTGCGCGGCTGACGGAGGATGCTCCGGACGAAGTCCCACGCAGATGGTTGGCACCCCCGGAATTGTGGCCCAGACCCCCCCGGCACACTGGGCGCAACAATTCTCACCTGCGGGCTGAAGAGGAGCAGGAGGAGGGAGTATGAGGGGGAGGAAGGAAGGATGAGGAAGAGGAGGAAGAGGAGGATGATGATGATGATGAGGAGGAGGAAACGCCGTGATCCGCACCTGCAGCCGCGCCTTCACCGTGTCCAGAGGGTGCGTGACGACCTTGCCCAGGCAGGTGGACCCCGACGAGGCCAATATTGTGGCCCGCAGCGTGCTCCAACAGAGCTCCTCCTCACGCGCCATCTGGCGAGCTCCGACGTCGCGAACAGATCAATGACGCAGAAGAAACCAATCGACAACCGACCATAACTACCGACTGCACTTGACTGGTGCTTTCTCGACTTGGATAAATATGTGAGGGTCCTGGGGTAGAACAACAAGAACGGCATGAACAGTAACTTCCAGAGGTCCGCGCTAATGCACCGCCCCTGGCGCGCTCCGCGCGCCAGGAAGGGGGGTCCAGAGCCGATCCAAGAAATCCGCGCATACCTCCAAATCTTGATGTTTTTGTTGCTTTTCTTCTTCGGCTGGGGGGGCCGCGACTGGGGCGGATAGCGCAGGGAGGGAGGCAGCATCGCGCGAACGCTGTGGCTTCGATCGCCCAGCGACTCGACGGCGACCGAAAACGAGCACAGGCAATGTGGATCGCCAGCGAGCCTGGGGGGAAATGAGAAGGCGCGGGCCCTCTCAGAAGGCTCGGAAGCCACAAACCTTCTGAGAAATTTTCCAAGCCCGCCCCGAGCTTCCTGAGAAGCCCGGCCGCCTTCTGAGAAGGCCTTCTCCTTCTCACTTCCCCCCCTCGCTCGCCGCCGAGCTGGGGCTCCGATCGCCCGGCGACTCGACGGCGACCGAAAATAAGCACAGGCAATGTGGAGGCAGCCCGACTGGGGTCGGAGCAGACGGGGCCGACGGGCCGCTCCGGCGATGTGCCGGCTACGGCGGGACGGTCAACATCGGGCTCCTGGCTGCGCCGCATCGCCGTAGCAGCGGCGATGATCGCGATCTGCCAACCCCATTAGAGGCCTCGTAGATCGCGCCGCATCGGCGATGCATCGGCGATGCATCGCCGACGTCGGCGGCGCATCGGCGACGCCGGCGTAGAGAAAATCGGGCTCCGCATCAAGCCGCGCGATCCTCCTACCCCAGCTACTCCGACCCCATCTACAGCCAACGCGCCTAGTACAAGTCGGTCGGAAGAAGTAGGAAGGCGCTTGAAATAGGATAACAAAAGACAGCAAAAGCATGTCGATTCTTGAAGTAGGAAGGCGCTAGAAGTAGATTGGGATCTGGGAATCCAGAAATACCTACTTTCAACGACCAGCGTGTAAGGACGCGTGCCTTCATCTGGGGTGCCCTTGTGCACTTGCCTCTGCGGCTCGGCCGTTGCCATTTTCACTGGTCGCCCGCCGCCCCAGGAATCCCAACTTCAGCCTCCAAGGGTCTTGCGTCCCTACCACCCTCGATCCACGTTTTGACTGTTTTGGACGCCCGAAAGGGGTACGGACAAAATGGGTACAGTGCCTAACCACAAATGTTGTCCCAAATCGACAGCGGCCGCTTTTGGGTAGGCGGCTTTTTGTCTCCGAAGAACGACGTCCGCGGCGGCGCGGACAACGAGTTCTGTTCAACATGCACATGAACTGCTGTTGGGCATCGTACCCGTTCTCTCCGTACCTAGTTCGATCGTCCCGGACGGTAGGAGGCCTTGAATGCTCCCCCCCCTCCCCCTTCTTGGTCCACTCGCCCCGGCCGCGGGCCACGGGTCACTGCCCGCTGGTGGGGGCGGTGCCTACGCCCCCCCCCCCCCCGGGCTTGGCCAGGGAGGCGCGCGCGCAGCTCCCGGGCCCCAGGGAAGGCCCCGGCCAGCGGCGGTGGACGGGCATGCAGCACCCCTCAGTTGCGGAATCGTGAGGGGGCGGGCGTCTGGTGAGTCGCGGGTGGGTCGCGGGGAGGGTCGCGAGGTGGGCCGTGGGTGGGTCGCGGGTGGGTCGCTGGCGGGGACGGCGACAACAACAACGGACACAACAAACACAACAACAACACCAACAGCAACACCAACACCACCACCACCACCAACAACAGCAACGAACACAACAACAACAACAACAGCAGCAACAACAACAACAACAACAACAAGAACAATAACAACAACACCACCACCAACAACAACAACAACAATTACAACAACAACAACAGCAACAACAAACACAACAGCAACAATGACAACAACACATCACACACAACAACAAACACAAACACAACCACAACAACAGCACCAACACCAACACCAACAACAAACACAACAACACACACAACAGCACCACCAACAGTGAACACACCACACGCAACAGCAAACACAAGCACAAGCACAACCACAACAACAAAAACAACAACAATAACAATCGCACCACCACCAACAACAACAATAGTAAAACTATTAGTAATACCGGCAATAATACTAATGCTGGTTAAATAAAAAGTAATCGCATTAGCAATCACAGCACCACCAACAACAACGACAACAACATCAGCAGCAACAACCACACCAACAACACCAAACCCACCAACCAAAAAACAACATCAACAACAACACACAACAATTATCTGGGACACGGAATCCCACTTCAACCACGCACCCAGGGACACTGAATGACCGTACGTCCCCCTCACAGTGATGTGGATCTCGTCGCCCGAGGTCCTAGCCTCCCCAGACGCCCGACGTTGTGATTCTTGTCACAGCGTGGACCGCCGGAGGTCTAGACCCCATCCCTGACAACTTTTCGTCCCGGATTGTTTAATGCATGCAACATCGCAGAAAATCGCGATTGGCGCCGTAAAGCCAATGATCTCCCAACCCGGATCGATCTGTGATGGTCCCGGGGCCCGAGACTGGGCGAAAACGCCCGGCTCGAAAACATTGCGACGCCAGGATCTCAACCCAGACATCAGGTGCCTTGATTTTTTCGAGACGCGGGCCCCCGACCTCTCAACCACTTCTCTCCAGAAACGGGCTTTTCATCCCGGGTCGTTTTCTGACGCTCCTGGGGCAGGACCCCGAGAGGCCGAAAACTATGAAACACCTCTTCCTCGGTTCTTCGGAACGTCGGATGACTGGGCAGCTTAGCTGCCCCGATACGCAACACGCAACACGTATCGTATTGATACGGAGCTCAACACGTAGGCTGAAAACGTAGGTCCGACGCGATACTCTCGCCAACACGTGGTCCAAAACGTGGAGCCAACACGCAACGTATTGACACGGACGTCTTGAACACGGGACGTGTTGCGTTTCAAAACGGGCGTATCGAGGCAACTACGGCAGGTTCGTGTCGTGTCGACCCCGGCGTTGGTTTTTGACACCGCGCTGGATCGTTCAACCTTGAACGATCGGCCGTCTCCGCAACGTCCAATCGTTCAACATCGACCGATTCTGGGCCGCCGTCGGCGTTCAACGTTGAACGTCGGCGGCGGGGTCGCCGCTGGTCGACACGACGCAAACCTACCGTAAGCTGGGCAGGGATGTCAGCCCTGACCTCCTCGCGACGCCCGCACGAGGAGGGCGCCGCGCGCGCCGAGGGCACGGCGCCCCGCCGGCGCGGCGCGCCGAGGCCAGCCCCGGTGACGAATTGCGAAGGCGGCGAGGCCTTGGCGCGGCGCGCCGAGGACGCGCTGGGCGGCGCCGGCAGGAGCCGCGATGGCCGAGGAGACGACACGGCTTGCTTGGTCGCGTCGTCGTCGTCATCGCGGTCGTGGTCGGCGGCGGCAGAGGCGTCGGCGTCGTCGTGGTCGCGGTAGTGGTCGTGGTCGTAGTCGTAGTCGTGGTCGTGGTGGTGGTCGTGGTCGTGGTCGTGGTCGTGGTCGTGGTCGTGGTCGTCGTCGTCGTCGTCGTCAACAAAAAATGCTTCTCCTTGGGTTCGCACCTTGTTTTAACAAGGGAACATGAGGGGCTCCCGCCTGATAATTCCTCGCAATTTATTTCCGAATCGCGCTCTCCGCGCGGGACCTCCACGTAATTTATGCAGAAATCGCGCTCTCGCGTAAGACATCCTCGCAATGTATGCAGACGCCGCACCCGCGACACTCAGGAATCACGCTCTCGCTGTGATTTCTTCATTTTCTATCTTGGAATCGCGCCATCGCTCATGAGTTCCTCGCGATTCATGCAAGACGCACGCTTCAGCAACCTGCCTGCCCCTTGTCCTGCCCCTTGCCCGTTCCTTCCATCCGTCCTCTCTTCCCCTGCCTTGAGGGCTGCACTACATGTGCGTGGCAGGTAAGGAAGATATGCCCCAAAGGGGGCACGATCGAAGACGAATAGGGCGGGAATCTAGGGTTTGGGATATACATGCTGAATGGCACTCGGGCAGATAAGAGCGAACAACCTTAACATGGTTGTTGCTGCTGTTGTTTTTGAACTCTGATTTCAGTATATATTTATTGTTGATCCCCCCTCCGGCAACACATATGTTTTTCAGTTGAAGTGCTCGAGCCGTTAAATATATTTAATAAACTTATTCCTCCTCAAACTGCGCCCCTGGCCGCCGGCTTGCAACAACAGCAGCTCCCGCCTGATACGTCCACACAATCTATTCCCAAATCGCGCTCTCGCGCGGGACTTCCGCACAAGTTATGTACGAATCGCACTCTCGCGTGGGACTTCCTTGTAATTCTTCAGACGATGCGCCCTCGGCGCTCAGGAATCATGCTCTCGTTTGGGCTTTCTTGCGATTTACTTGGGAATCGCGCTATCGCTCGAGACTTCCTCGCGGTTCATGCGGGACACACGCTTCAGCAAACCACCTGCTCGACCTGGTCGCCTGGGCCCGCCTTCCCGACCTGCCCGCTATGGGTCTGCCCGGCCGATCTGCCCGTCTGGCTCTGCCACGTGTTTTCTGCTCCTAGCCCCCCTCCTGCTAATTCTCTCGTGCGTCATTCTCCTCCATCCCCATTGCTCATTCCTTCCATCCGTCCTCTCTTCCCAAGCCTCAGGGCCTGCACGAAATACACGTTGCAGGTAAAAGTACCCTGGCGACGTACCCAACCCTTGCGCAATGCGGGGCATGAAAACATCAGGATTGCTACAACGGGGGGCGATGACGTAACATGGACGCATGTGATTCTGCGAGCACAAATCGGAAGGCTCGTAGGCCCCCGATCAAGATCTAAGGGCTACGTAATAACGAGTCACCCCCGTTGGCTGTGACATGCGCCTGTCGCACCAAACGTATCCCGCAGCAAATCTTGGGAGCCCCCCCAGGGACGGCGAGGTCCCGCTCAGATCCCCGCGATGCCTCAGTCCGCAGGACCCACCAGCAGCCCTCGAAGTGGCGACAATGTCGCAGATCGCAGCCCCCCAGGGACGGCGAGGTCCCGCTCAGATCCCCGCGATGCCTCACTCCGCAGGACCCACCAGCAGCCATCGAAATTGGCGACATTGTCGCAGATCGCAACCTCCCAGGGACGGCGAGGTCCCGCTCAGATCCCCGCGTTGCTTCACTTCGCAGGACCCACCAGCAGCCCTCGAAGTGGCGACATTGTCGCAGATCGCAGCCCCCCAGGGACGGCGAGGTCCCGCTCAGATCCCCGCGGTGCCTCACTCCGCAGGACCCACCAGCAGCCATTGAAACCGGCGACAATGTGTCAGATCGCAGCCCCCCAAGGACGGCGAGGTCCCGCTCAGATCCCCGCGGTCCGCAGGACCCACCAGCAGCCCTCGAAAGTGGCGACAATGTCGCAAATCGCAGTCCCCCAGGAACGGCGAGGTCCCGCTCAGATCCCCGCTGTGCCTCACCCCGCAGGACCCACCAGCAGCCCTCGAAATTTGCGACATTGTCACAGATCGCAGCCCCTCAAGGACGGCGAGGTCCCGCTCAGATCCCCGCGGTGCCTCAGTCCGCAGGACCCACCAGCAGACCTCGAAAGTGGCGACCGTGTCGCAGATCGCAACCCCCCAAGGACGGCGAGGTCCCGCTCAGATCCCCGCGGTGCCTCACACCGCAAGGCCCACCAACAACCCTCAAAACTGGCGACAGCGTCGCAGATCGCAACCTCCCAGGGACGGCGAGGTCCCGCTCAGATCCCCGCGGTGCCTCACTCCGCAGGATCCACCAGCAGCCCTCGAAAGTGGCAACAACGTCGCAGATCGCAGCCCCCCAGGGACGGCGAGGTCCCGCTCAGATCACCGCGGTGCTTCCCTCCGCAGGACCCACCAGCAGCCGTCGAAGTGGCGACAATGTCGCAGATCGCAGCCCCCCAGGGACGGCGAGGTCCCGCTCAGATCTCCGCGGTGCCTCACTCCGCAGGACCCACCAGCAGCCCTCGAAAGTGGCGATAATGTCGCAGATCGCAGCCCCCCAGGGACGGCGAGGTCCCGCTCAGATCCCCGCGATGCCTCACTGCGCAGGACCCACCAGCAGCCATCGAACTTGGCGACATTGTCGCAGATCGCAGCCCCCCAGGGACGGCGAGGTCCCGCTCAGATCCCCGCGATGCCTCAGTCCGCATGACCCACCAGCAGACCTCGAAAGTGGCGACCGTGTCGCAGATCGCAACCCCACGGGACGGCGAGGTCCCGCTCAGATCCCCGCGGTGCCTCAGTCCGCAGGACCCACTTGCAGCCCCCGAAAGTGGCGACAATGTCGCAGATCGCAGCCCCCCAGGGACGGCGAGGGCCCGCTCAGATCCCCGCGGTGCCTCACTCCGCAGGACCCACCAGCAGCCCTCGAAAATGGCGACATTGTCGCAGATCGCAGCCCCCCAGGGACGGCGAGGTCCCGCTCAGATCCCCGCGGTGCCTCACTCCGCAGGACCCGCCAGCAGCCCTCGAAAGTGGCGACAATACGTAGATCGCAGCCCCCCAGGGACGGCGAGGTCCCGCTCAGATCCCCGCGGTGCCTCACTTCGCAGGACCCACCAGCAGCCCTCGAAAGTGGCCACAACGTCGCAGATCGCAACCTCCCAGGGACGGCGAGGTCCCGCTCAGATCCCCGCGGTGCCTCACTCCGCAGGATCCACAAGCAGCCCTCGAAAGTGGCAACAACGTCGCAGATCGCAGCCCCTCAAGGACGGCGAGGTCCCGCTCAGATCACCGCGGTGCCTCACTCCGCAGGACCCACCAGCAGCCCTCGAAAGTGGCGACAGTTTCGCAGATCGCAGCCCCCCAGCGACGGCGAAGAGAAGGCATGAGGATGCGGGAGGAGGCGGGAGGAGGAGGAGGAGGAGGCGGAAAAAGGACTGGAGACCGCAGTGCTCTATTCAAAACGAATACCCAACCAAGGAGGGTTGGGACAAATATTTACCCCACAAGGGGCACGATTGGAAACGAAAATGGGCGGATATCGAGTGTCCGGGATATACATGGTGGATGGCCCGCGAACAGAGAAGAGCGAACAACCAAAACATGTTTGTTGTTGCTGTTGTTGTTGTTGTGGTGGTGAATTCCCATTTATGAATATTAATTGTTGCTCCCCTCTGGTAACCATTGGATTCTTCAATTCAAGTGCTTCTTCCGGGGCTCGCACCCTGCTTTGTCTAAGGGGAACGCAAGGTCATCAAACTACGTTGTTGGCTCCCGAACTGCAGCAACAACAACGGCTCCCGCCAGATACTTCCTCACAATGTTTTTCCAAATCGCGCTTTCGCGCGGGACGCCCTCGCCATCTATTCAGACGCCGCGCCCTCGACACTCATGAATCACGCTCTCGCTGTGGACTGTGGACTTCCTCACGATTCATGTGGGCATCGCGCTATCGCTTGAGATTTCCTCGCGATTCATGTGAGAATCACGCTTGAAAGCAGCCTGTTCGACCTGGCTGCTTGGTCCCGCCTTCCCGACCAGCCTGTTAGGGTCTACCCGCCCGTCTGGTTCTGCCACGGGCGTTCTGCTCCTAGCCCCCATCCTGTTAATCCCGTGCTCCATCCTCCTCCCCCCCTCATTCATTCCTTCCATCCGTCCTTGCTTCCACTGCCTTAGGGGCTTCACAAAATACACGCTGCATATACGAAATATATCCACTCCTAAGAGGTGCGATCGAAGACGACGAGGGCGGGTATCGAGGGTCCGGGATATATGTGTTGAGTTGTCCGCGAGCAGGTAAGAGCGAACAGTCTGAAGATGGTTGTTGTTGCTGCTGCTGCTGTTGAACTCTCACTACGGAAAATAATGATTGTTGACCCCCCCTTCCGGTGCACATTCTATGTTTTCGATTGAAATGCCCTTTCCGGCGCTCGCACCCTGTTTTTAAATATCCGGGAAAATCTTGAAGCTCAAACTGTGCCCTTGGCCCCCGGGTTACAACAACAACGGCTCCCGCCTGAGACGTCCTCACAATTTAGCCAGGACCCCCGCTCTCGCATGAGACTTCCTCGCATTTCAGTTAGGAATCGGGGTCGGGTTGCCGCCGATCAGCGCTGCCGCTGGCAGGCCAAATCGCGCTCTCGCGCTGGACATCCTCACAACTGATGCAAGGATTGCGCTCTCACGTGGGACTTCCTCGCAATTTGTTCAGACGCCGCGCCCTCGACACTCAGGAATCAAGCTCTCGCTCTGGACATCATCACGATTCATGTGGGAATCGCGATATCGCTCGAGACTTCCTCGCGATTCATGCAGGAGGCATGCTTCAGCAACCCGCCTGCCCCTTGTCCCTTCCTTCCATCCGTCCTCTCTTCCCCTGCCTTAGGGGCTGCACGAAATACACGTTGCAGGTAAGAAAGATATCCCAGTAAGCGGGTTCGATCGAAGACGAAGAGGGCGGGTATCGAGGGTTTGGGATATACGTGATGCATGGCACGCGAGCATACAAGGACGAATGCAGTTGAACTGTTTTTTGTGTTTGCTGTTGTTGTTGCTGCTGCTGTTGCTGTTGTTGCTGTTGTCGTCGACATGCCTGTGTATGGGAAAAGCACGACGGGACATTCTTGGCCGTCTTCGGCCGCCGAGGGCCCTTGCTGGCCCGAAGACCCTCAAACAAAGGCTCCGGCGTGATCTTTCGATGGATCGAGGGGAGAGCATGCTACGCATGGAATGAATTCAATGAAAATCAATTGCAGTGGATCCGTGAGTGGATCAATCTTGATTGATGAGGCTATGATGCCTCTTTTGATTTTGAGCCGGCTATGATGCCCGCTCGTGCCCACCCCGTCCCGTCTTCAGGGACTTCGCATCCCCCTATGATGGTAGGATGGGAAGACGGGCCGCCGCCCCTGGCACTGCACGTACGGCCGGGGACAGCGCCGCACTGCCGATGCGCCGGCGGTGCGGCGCGATGCTCCGACGCCGCCTGCTCCGAGACCCGCTTCGGCGGCGCGGGCTCCCACTCCCGGGCCCCCCCCCGCTCTCGTGCTTTCGCTCCCGCTGCGCCTTCCCCCCCCCCGTCCTGTCTGCGGGCACCCCTCCTCCTGCCCCTCACCCTGCGCCCTCTCTTGAGAGGCAACGACCGGGGGCGGGGATCGAGGGCAACATTAGTGGGGGGGGGGATTCAGGCTCAGGTTCGAGATTCGGGGTTTTCGGACGGTGTCGCAGTTTTCGGCAACTTTTCAGCCTCGGCTTCCAACGGCTGCGCCTCGCCGAGAGCGTTCTGAGGGTGCCCGGATCGTCCCGAACGGCCGCCGGAGATCCGAGCTGTGATCCGAAAGCCAACCGACGAAGATCCACCTGGGGGGGACCAGCTCAGGGGCGGAAACATGGAGCGATACCACGCCGATAGATCGCCGATAGGCCCCCGATAGCAAATCCACAAACTCCTGGGCGGGGTGGGCTATCAGGCCCCCATCGGCGATGAATGGGCGATTGGGGGTCGGTGCGTCCCCCGTGAGCCTATTCCCCCCGAATGTTGCCCCTGAGGGGCACTGCCGGTGGTCGCCCTCCTCCTTTGCCTCCTTTTTCCAGCGAGAACGACACCCTCGGTGACCTTCCATGAAGCATACGTGCTCAGAGGGTGCCTTTGCCAGGGGACGCGCGGGCTGAATATCCTCGCCCACTATGGGTCCCCGCTGCTGGCGCTGTGCCGGAGAAGATCTTGCAGTCCGCTTTGAAAGAAAGAAGCGGTGCTGGACTCCTCGACTATGCTGGCCGGCAGGCGATCCTCGACTATCCTCCTCCTCCTCCTCCTCCTCCTCCTCCTTTCCTGCTCCTCCTCCTCCTCCTTCTCCTCCTCGTCCTCCTCCTTGCCTTCATCGAGTGTGCGCCGTGGATCCCCAGAGGTCTGGACCCCCTTTCCCAGGGACTGGCTTCTACCCTGAATGGTTTTCGACGGCCCCAGGGACCTGCGACATCGCGAGCGGTGTGGGCATAACTGGGGACGACGAGGAGGGGAGAGGAGGGGGGAGGGGCAGGATCCGTCTCACTACTCTTCCCTGGGGGGAGCTCGGGGGACCTCGGCAGGTCGCCATGGCCCCCTGGCCCCATGTCGTTCTGCGGCGCGGGGGCCGCTGAGATTCCTCAAGGCAGTCTGACTCTGCTTGGGAAGCTCTGTTGATCCCCTCGCCCTCAGCTTCCCTACCCCTGCTCCTGTCGCCTACACGCAAGAGTGACCCTGGGCAAAACTGACCTTTGGCGCGCGTCCTTAGGGGGGCCGCGGGGCGGGCCCAGTTCAAACGCGCAAAACGCTACTATCGCGCTGCGCTCGGCGATCGAAGGACCCCCGTGGGCCCGCACCAGAGGTCACCCCGGCGAAGGGCCACCCCTTACGTGCGGCCGATCCTGCGCACCTGCAAGCGACAATGTTTTTTTTCGGCTGCGCACTGGAGGTTGATGATCGGTGATCGGTGACTCGTCTATGCCCACCGGCGGGTCGCGCACCGAGGTCTGGATGCGGCGATCGCGCGCTTGCAAAGGGCTCTGAAGCATGGCGCCGCTAAAAACGAGGAAAAAAACATCTGGCCCCGCTTGGTGGGGTTCCCCGCAACTTGCCCACGCCAGCTTGGCCACCATATGGATATTACAAAGAGGAGTGGACGTTCGGCATGGCGTGTAATGATAAATCCGATCGCAGGGCGAAGATATGGAGGATACTGACATGGATGAGGAAGTGGAGAGGAAGGATGATGAAGGGATGAGGAGGAGGATGAGGAGGAGGAGGGAAAGGAGGAGGAGGAGGAGGAGGAGTTCACAGGCCGAGAAAAAGAGACGATAAGAGGGCAGGCGGACAAGAAACGATGCGAAAGCTAAACGTCATACGAGACGGGAGATCCGCTGTCCGTTCTTTGGGGCTGCACAGAACTTGCCTCGCCCACGGATCGCTCTAGAAAGAGAGGGTCGACGGCGCGCCAACTATTTTAGCCGGCCGCGCGCAGCTGAGAGAAGTTCCCCCCCCGAACTCCTCCACAGCTCCTGTAGGAACGACGAAATGCGGGCAATGCGCCGAAAACACGGCGACACTGACGATAGCAGAGTCAGAAGCGGGAAAGCTAGGAAATAGAGCAACACGGGGGAGGCCAGGGGCGGCCAAGAAGGAATGGGGAAAGAAGAAGACGGAGCGGAAGAACGGCCTCGATGGCAGGACGCGCTGCATGGTGAACTCTGTGGTACCCTCCCAGAGCCCACCGGCAGAAGTGGCACGCCTGCGGAGCACCTCCGAACCGCCCGGGGGTGCACCCCGCATTGCGCGCAATCCTCAGCACGGGTGCGACCGCGCACTGAGAGGCCAATTTTTGGACACAGGCGAAAGCCCGACACAGGAGCTCACCTCGGGAGGGGTCCGAAAATATTTGAAAGCGGCCAGCTCGACGCTTGAGGACAGCCTTCCCTGAGAGAGGTCCTCGTATCATTGGGACCTTTTCGGCGGCCCTCTGGGTCATTTGGGCGCCAGGGTGGGGGGGGGCGCTGCTCGGCAGCCTGAAGTTGGGGTCGAGGTGGAAGCAGGAGGTCTCCTCTCAGGCCCAAAGACAATTGCTCCTCCGAGCGATGCCGCAGCCATCTGCACAAATCGCAGCGGAGCGATCTAACGTAGCCCTCGACGCGCGCTCGAGATGTCTTGCCTGGGCCTGAAAGCCGGCGGACATGAGGTCGTGCGACGGAGCTGGGGTGCGCGGGCTTCCAGGGGACCCCGCCAAGAGATCAAGCGCGCTCCTTTCGTCCTGAGAGACTGCGGCCGTCGGCTCGTAGAACTGTGCGGCGCGAGACGGGCTGGGGGGGCGCGGCGCGCTGCATTGCGCGATCTTCTCGATCGGACCCAGGCGGGGGAGCCTGGCAGCAGTGGTCCTGGAGAGGTACCTGGTAGTCGGGGCGATCCAAGACTGAAAGAAACTTTGTCGCCCAAGGAACGCCCCGAGGCACTTCCCCGACAAGGCGATTTTGAGGCCAGCCTCGGCGACGCCAACCTCCCGAAGCTTGTCCTGAACATGCACCCGGGGCGGGCCCCATCGGAAGCGCGAGGGCGGACTTCTGGGTGTTCGGGCCGCGGCCAGCAGCGTCCGAAGCGACCCAGAAGTAACGGTAGCAACGGTCGACGACGTCGGCAGCGGCAACTCTAAAGCCATCCGCACGCGCGCCAGCAACTGCGCGGCGGGGAGGAAGGCCGCCAGCCGTGAACCGCAGCAGGGGCCCAATAACCAAAGCAGAGAGACTTCCTGGCATCGGGCACCCCCGACTGATTCCACCGGGGGGCTTGGGCGAAATATCCGAGCACCTGCAGCGCAGAGCTTCGATGGCCTGGCACGCAGACCTCGGGGCCTTCATTTGTTCCAGCGCCCCGCGTAGATACGAGTGCTTCAGGGGCGGGGGCGCTGCGCGGAAGTCGCGCAGGAGGAAGCCCGCGTCCTCGTGGGCCCGCTGCGCTGACCCGGGGAAGGCGCGGGCCCCGATGGCGATGGCATTTTCTGCCAAGCTCTGAGCGCGCACGAACCCCCTCTGGAAGTCGACGGCGCACGCTTGGCACGCGCAGGCTGGCGGGTGATTCAACGCGACGCAGATCGACTTGATATCGGCGCTGGCGAGGTCCATGGGCCGCGCGCAGTCTGGGGCCCGAGCAGCGAGCTCTACGACCCCGCCCGCCCCCCTTTGGCTAGAAGGACAGCAAAGGCTTCGTTGAAGGAGGGGCCGATCGCGCCACCATCGAGGATGTGACAGTAGAGCTCGTTCAGGGCGTCTGCAGCAAACTTCCCAGCTCGCGCGAGGCCTGAGTAGGGGGTCCCGTCGGGCCCAGGACAAGGGCGCATCGCGCGCGAGAGTGCCTGGATGAGCTCAACATTGACAGGCTTGTCGTCAATGAACTCGGGCACCTTATGAATGAAGACCTCGGCCTCTTCCGCCGTCTCAAGACAGGCCGGCGAATCGCAGTGCATCTGCCGTCAGTACTCGGCCAAAGATTCGCAAACGTTGGTGGAGACCGCGACGCGCTGCCCAGTCGGGTCAGAGACCCCGAAATGCGGACGGCGCGCTGTCTGCAGGCCCAGGCGGAGCGATGTTTATGCAGTTGTCCGCCGAAGTGCTTCTTTTGGGGCTCGGGGGGGCTCGTTGGCCGAGGCCCCTCGAGCTCATTCTGGATGATGTCGGGGCGGATTCGCGCGGCCGCGCGCTCGTGGAATGCATTCCTGCCGCCTCAGACATGGGCCCCATCGCCCGCTGCGACGGAGAACGCGCGGGGGAGGGGGTGGGCGGCGAGCGCGCTCGAGGATGGAGGACTCGCCCCGGTCGGCTCCCCTCGTGGCCGCGAGCCCCCGCGAGATCCCCTCCTGGGCCGAGTGGGCTCCCCCGGCGCTCGAGCTCTTTGCTCGCGGCGCAGGGTGCCCCGCGCGCGAAGTCTTTCGCCTCGATCGCGGCCCGGGCAAGGTCCGACGACGGGGGGGGGGGGGGCGTCCCCCAGACGACGCTGATGTTCACCAGAGCAAAAGACGATGGGGGCAGTGGCGCGGTCGGATAACTCGCCCAGGTCGCGGGCCCACCTTGAGACGCAGCTAAAATGATAGAGGTCGACCCAGCTGGCGCTGCACATGTCGGCGTGGCTTCTGCCTCGACGGCGCGCGCTCTGGACTGGCCTGACCCCTCAGACTGAACGACGCGGCGCGCGGGCAGCGGTTGTTCGACATCGGCGAACTCACCAAACAGAGAGATGACGTGCGATGCTGGCCTGTCAGTCGGGGTGAATGATGCGACCCTGCGCCGCGACGCTGCCCGCGCCCTCGGACCGGAAGTCGGCGTCTCCCACGGCGGAACAAGATGCTCGTGCTTGCGGAGGCACTGCTGCACGAACTCTGCTGAGATAGGCCTTCTAGGATAGGGCACTTTGGCCAGGCTCATCATGGGCGCTGCTGATTTGGAGGGTGCCAGCTCGACCAGCAAGCAAAACTGCTCGCGCGCGCCAAAGGGCGATCTCCTGGTGTCTGAGTGCCGTGCCGTGAACTGCCCCCCAAGCGCGGGAAGGAACAGCGGCCCTCAGCAGCTGCGGTATAATTATGGAAGAGATGGGCCGAACCCCAGGACAGCCTTTCGATCTTTGTGGAGAGACTCCACATCGAACTCACTCCCGCGGAACTACTGGATGCGCGCGGTGCTACGAACTTGTGCGAGGCGAACGAGTTTCTGGATTCTGGCTTGAAGCTGCGACTATGGCTGAAAATCGACATTGGGGTCATCGCACTCGTCGCATCACGAAGAGCTGGAGGAAGAACTAGAAGAGCACGTGGCACTAGCTGGAGCGCGACTGCGGCGCTCGCTGCGAGACGGAAGCAGCTCCCAATTGCTGCCTGTAGACCTGCCGCCTTCTCGAAGACGTCCCCATCAAGAATGGGGCGCTTGCGCTCTGAGGCGGCTGCGTGGTACCCCAGCGGGAGACATCGAACGCCTTGTCCGCGAAAGTCTCCGTCTGCTCATCCAAGATCTTGCGAGCTGCTAAATTATCCACATTCGGTTCGATGGTGCAGTTCGCGCGCGCGGGGCGGCCCCTGGGGGTCCCCGGGCGAAAAATACCCCGGGCGGGTCCCGGCTGATCCCCGGGCGACTCCACCAGAGCGCTCCATGAGCACACCAACAGGGCTCCGAGACGTCCCCGAGAGCCCAAGAAAGGCCAAGAGGCCCCCAAGAGGCCCCCAAAATGGTACACGAGGGGTCCGACATGCCACAAGATCGCTCCAAGACGCCCAAGATAGCCCCCAGACGCCCCAAGAGGCCTCCAAGAGCACTCCCAAGAGGGCCCCAGGAGGCACAATTCATAGCTTTTCCTTAGGTTTTTGACAGATTTTGGAGCTTCCACCTTTTCGGCTTCCCGACGCCCCAAGACGGCTCAAGAGGCCCCCAAGATCGCCCCAAGAGGGCCCAAGAGGCCCCCAAGAGGGCCCCAAGATGGCCCAAGAGGGCTCGAAGACGGCCCAAGAAGCTTCCAAGACGGTCCAAAAGGGCCCCGAGAACGCCCCCAAAGGGGCCCCAGAGAGGGAACACGAAACAACATTTCGAGCCCTCGGCCTTAAGAAGCCCCCACGAGGCCCCAAGAGGCCCCTAAGAGGCCCCAAGAGGCCCCCACGAGGCCCTCAGGAGGCCCCAAAGAGTCCCCCAAGCGGCCCCAGGAGGCCCCCCAAATGCCCCCCCGAGCACGCAAGCAAGTGCAAGCGATGCTACAATGTGCTCTCCATTCGGTAGACTCCCAACGGGGCCCCTACAGACTTGCAACAAGCGTCAAGAACCTGCCCAAAAAGCACTGTCCAGGAGCGTTCACAAGTGCCGCGAAGAAGCCCTCCTTACGCCGGAAAGCCCGGAAAGCCGGGTGGGGTGAGCTGTTCTTCTCACCACCGCGCCCTCTCACACAATGGCTTCCGCACGCCGCCCAGAGCGCGACGTTCGGCTCATGCCCCCAGAACGCTCCAGGAGCGCGCCAAAACGGCACCGGAACGCCCCCGAAACAATCCAAGCGGCCTCAAGTCGCCGAACAATCGTTCCAAATCGCCCAAGATGACCTCAAAATTGCCGTCGAGGCCGCCAAGAAGCCCCAAGAGAGCCTCAAGAGGCCCTCCAAGACGGCCATTACAATCAAAAATCGTCCCATTCCCAGAGGAACATGTACACTTCCCGCATGAACGGCGTTTCGAGTTTCACAGCGCCTCAGACTACGCAAATAGCCCCCAACATCGCCCCGAGACAGCCCAACAATCCGCTAAAATCGGCCCAAGACGGCCCAAGATAACCCCAAGACGGCACAAGAGAGCACCAAGACCGCCCAAGAGGCGCCCAAAGGGGGATTCTGCCCCTAGGAGCACCTCAGAAGCCACCAACATCCCGCCAATAAGTCCCCCAAGACGCCCCAAGAACCACCCAAGAAGCCCAACAAGAAGCCCCAACGACCCCCAAACGGCCCTTACGGGGCCTCAAGAGGCTTCAACACTGCCTCCAAGAGGTTCCCGAGACGCCTGGCAAAAGAACCCCCAAAGCGCCGCATTGACACCAGGCCCTCGGGCAAACGGCAGACATGAGACTGTATGGGCCGGCGGAGTGAGCGAAGCGATTCAATTATCCTCATTCGGTTCGATGGTGCACTGGCCCCGTCGGCGTCGGCGAGGAACCGCCACCCCCTCACATTCGACAGTCTTGATGAACCGCATGCCTTGGTATCCATTGCGCCCGAGCTGCCAGCCGTCGTGCTTCATTTGCTGCTCGGCCGAGTGGGTCTGGATGCTGGCCCAGATGCGTCCCGAGATCTTCTGCTTCTCACGTGCATGCTGAGGTGCGTCGAATGGAGCTCGAAAGGGAACCGCGCAACCTGTCTTGAGGTCCGTCCACGATGATTTCTGGATCTTGGTCACCTCCACAGAAGGACCTGGCGAGACCTTCGTTGGCGACCTTGAAGAAATAAGACTGGCTGAGGTTCTTGAAACTCGAGCTGCTGCTGCTGCTGCTGCTGCTGCTGGTCCTGGCGCGTGGCGGCCTTGATGGTGTCAGCATGACAAAAACGAACGATTGCAATCATCGGTCTCGGGGAACCACCCACCCATACCTTGGTACGGTCAGACGTGCCCCCCATACATTGTCAATCATGGCCAATGTTGAAGGGCATTTGGTTGTTCTCAGTCGAGCGCCTCGAAGCCGAAGAGCTCGCAGTACAAGGTGCCGGCGGAAAACGAACACCGAAACCCATCCCGCGCCCGACGATCAGCTGGCGGTGACTTCTGGACCTCGGCGGGCGTGGACTCGATGAGGCCGATTCTTGCGTCGAACTAATCACCAACAGCGGAAAGCACAGCTGCTTCAATGCGTTCCTGCTAGGGCGAGCCGGTGGTCTTGAGCTGACTCAATGCTGGCGGTCGTCAGGTCATGTTGCTCGGGCTGATCTCGCATCGCTGACACGATCTCCGTCTTCTCGTTGCGCTCCTTCCTGGACGCACGGGTCTCGGAGAGGATCATCATGCCGTCCCCGTCGCTGTCGGATTGATGCTGCCCGCGAGCGACTGCCCGAACGAGTTCGGGATCTCCTCGACAAGCCATATTATTTACTATTGTTACCTCCCCTCCTGCCTCCCATGCTTTAGAGACGATTCGACAGGCGTCACTCTCGTGGTCGCAGTGAGAACGATGAACAACTCAGAGCTCGGCAACCCAACGCCGAAATGAAGGCACAGATGTACGGGAGCCCAAACCCCGCAGTGAATGCACATGATAACTACCAAGCTGAACAGCCTTGCCCGCCGCAGGCTAGCGGTATCCTTGCTCTGCCGCGGGCAAACGGACACCTGGAACCAAGATGGCTTGAGCCCAAATGGCTACGGAAGGGAGGAGGAGGAGCGGGAGAAGGCGGAGGAGGAGGAGGAGGAGGAGGAGGAGGAGGAGGAGGAGGAACAGGAGGAGGAGGAGGAGGAGGAGGAAATCAGGGCGGAGGAGGATGAGGAGGAAGGGAGGGAAGGAGAACAAATACGAGGACGAGGAGGGAAGACGTGTGAGCTTTAGTTCCGTCCTGGGGCCTGACCACCAGAGGTCCCAAGAAGGGGGCTGCAGAGGCCCTCCACGAGGGCCAAACGCGCCAGAAACCGATGAGCACCTCGATGCTAAAGCTCGGCCCTCTCCTCCTCCTCCTCCTCCTCCCCCTCCTCCTCCTCCTCCAGCAAGCTCCCCGGCACCCATCCCTTTTTAGGATGGATGGCCTCCCCTCCTCCTCCTCACCCTCCTCCCTCCTCCCTCCTCCCTCCCTCCCTCCTCCCCCTCCTCCTCCTCCCTCCTCCCCCTCCTCCCTCCTCCCTCCTCCTCCTCCTCCTCCCTCCCTCCTCCCTCCTCCCTCCTCCCTCCTCCACCGTCTCCACCCTCCTCATCCTCCCTCTCTCCTCCTCCTCTCTCCTCCTCCTCCTTCTCCTCCTTCCTCTCCTCCTTCCTCCTCCTCCTCCTCTTCCTCCTGACTCCTCCTCCTCCTCCCTGACTCCTCCTCCTCCTCTTCCTCCTCCTCCTCCTCCTCCTCTTCCTCCTCTTCCTCCTCCTTCTTCCATCCCAAGAAGGAGGGGGCAGGATGTGGAAGCGGATGGGGCCAGCGGCTGGCGCGTGGGGCGCGCTCCGGGGCGGCCGCCCCCAGGCGCCGTCTCAGAAGGCGCCCTTGATGGAGGCGACGAGGCCAGCAACCATCCTCGTCGCCGGCGGTGCGCACCAGTAGCCCAGAGCAAGCGCCAAGCCTCGCTGCTGCTCCTCCTCCTCCTCCTCCTCCTCCTGCTCCTCCTCCTCTTCCTCCTCCCTCCTCCTCCTCCTCCTCTCCTCCTCCTCCTGCTGCCCCACCTCCTCCTCCTCCTCCTCCTCCTCCTCCACCACCTCCTCCTCCTCCACCACCTCCTCCTCCTCCTCCATCTCCTCCTGCTTCTGCAGTCGAGGCATTACCACAAGAGCGTGGGTGAAGAGCACGTGCCCCTCCCTCGAAGACCCAAGGCCCCGCGGAGATTTACCCGAACAGATGGCACTCCACTGTAGAGGACGTAGGGGACCCACACAGGACGAACATAAAGGGTACCCTGTCAAGCTACGGTCGGGAACCTTTGCTTAGCATGTCAGGGCGGCGGCCCAGGTGACACGCCGTGCCCTGCACGCGCATACAGCCTGTCGGCCCGCTCCGAGGGGCGGGAGGCTCGGAGAGGATCGGGGCGTTGACGCTCGGGGACGGGGACGTGGTCAGCGTGTCGCGCAGAGGCCTGATGGTGGGCCCAAACCGGCGGCGCGACAAATCGAGCCAAGGCTGGTGACCGCACGACTCGGACTTACCAGTCCAATACTGCTGCTCCTCCCTCCCGTTTCCTCCTTCTTCCCCCTCTTTCCTCCTGCTGCTGCTGCTGCTGCTCCTCCGCGCGCGCGCGCCTTGCTTGATCGCCCCGAGCGAGGTGGAGCGCACGAAGTTCGATGGCTTGAAAAACTCCTTGAATGTGAGCTCCTGGCCCTTGGACTGCAGGAGATAGCCGCGCCATTCATTGAAGGGTGCCGAGATAATGCAGCCCAGGATCACGACAATGAACAACACCTCAGGCGAGGTGATCGACCACGCCGAGTTGAGACCGAGCACGGCGATAGTGCAGTAGTTGCGGGCGATGCCATACACGATGTCGCGGATGACCGTGGGCGGGTAGGCCTCATAGATGTTAGCCCAATTTACTTCCAAATCCATCGACTTACGGTACCTGTAGTTCGTGACCGGGAGGGTAGCCGTGGTGAAGACGAAGCCCGTGAAGATGCCACGGTAGGTCGGGCTGATGGGGAATGCAGCGCAGAAGGCATTGATGGCCTCGAAGAACGGGAACTTGAGGAAATTCGTGGCCAGCGTCGTCTTGAAGAAGTTGAGCATCTGTGCAGCACTCACGTCGTTGATCGCCTCCATGATCTTCATGCGCTTCACGAGCACGCGGTTCACGATAGGCTCGCCCACCGCCGAGAGCGCTGCTTGGATGACGGAGGCGACTGCGCCCGCGCCCATGGCGTTGATCACCTCTGGCACGAAGTAAGAGGGCCCTGAAGGAAACGTGTCCTGGACCCTGGAACTTTTCTCGGGACCAACTTTTCGCCCTGAACCGTTTTCACCCATTTCCGTCAGGACCTCTTCAGGCCTCCCAGATGGGGCCCGAGCAGATGGGTCGGAGGATCGCGCCGCATCGCCAATGCATCGCACATGCATCGGCGACGTCGGCGACACATCGGCGACGACGGCGTGGAGAACATCGGGTTACATGTCGATCCACCGACCCCATCTACTTCGATCCCGTTTGGGCGGCCTGGGACCCTTTTGAGACCAGCCAGCATCGACTCGGTAAATTGGATCGACTCGAAAGGTGCATCGCATCGGCCTGCATCGGCACGGAATCGAAATCGATCGGGATCGGCTGCGCCAAGATGCACAACGACGCCATGCAAACATCTGGCCGTATCGGATCGTCGGAACATCGGAATCGAAGCATCCAACCTGCCAGGATCGATATCAAATCGGCTTGATCGAATCGAAATGGACCCTGCCTTTCCTTCATGCCGACGCCTTCTGCGTGATGCTCGTCACCGGCGCAGCCGCGTGGGCCGTAGTGCGGCCCCCGGGGCGCTGGCGGCCGCTCTGCGGACCCTCGATGCTGCGCGTGAGCGTCTTCGCCGCAAGGGCATCCACGGCAGTCCTCGGGAGACTGGAGGGTACCGGGACCGCTACGGTCGCGAACTTTTGCATAGCATGTCGCCGCGGCGGCCCCGGCGACATGCTGTGCCATGCGAGCGGACAACTTGTCGCCCCGCCCAACGGGGCGGGAGGCTCGGAAAGGCTCGGGACGTTGACGCCCTGGGGCTGGGAGTTGGATCGCGTGTCGCGCCGAAGCGTGGTGGGCCAGAGCAGGCGGAGCGACAAGCCATCCTAAAATTCCTGACCGTACTCCTTGAACCTGTCACGGGTCACGGGGTGCGTTCTTCTGACAAGAGTTTCGTTGCGAACCCAGCCGTGGCGACGAGGGCTGCCAGAAGGCCCCAAGGGGCGAACACAAGGCACGGGTAGCGGCATCGGTACCTCTTCCTCCTCTGAGGTCCTGGCGGAGGTGGCGGTGCGAGGGGCCGCAAACGCCGCGTGGGTCTCTCCGTCGACAAAGTCGGACACCTCCAGGTCAACCAGCAGCTGTGCGGCGAGCGCGCCGAGCACAACGTAGGTAAAGAGGCTGCTGCGAGGCTGGCGCGTGCGGGGCGCCATCTTGTGGCCGGGCGTGGCAAAACGCAGAAGTGCCAACTCGAAGCTGGATCGCCTGAGCCAGAGTCAGAATGATAACGTCATGACGCGATTGGCCCAAGATGCGATCCAGGAATTCCAAAGAGCATCTAGCGGCCCTCGCTCCTGGAGCCCGTGCGGAACAATCGGGCACATCTTGAGACTCCTGGGAGAGGAGGTCCGGGAAATCCTATGACTTTTGGAACGTGGCAGAATCATGACCTCTTGATCCTCTAAAAGGTGGCCGCGGCAACTGCCAGAGCAGCGCTGCCAGCGACCGCCGGCTCGGACACGCGCGTGCCCCTCGCCATCGCTCGGACGTCCATTCCGTGTTTTTTTTCGGTTTCGTGCGTGTTTGCTTCGCCAAATGGTCAAGGATGCTCCTCGATGGGCCTCGCCGAGGGAAAAATGCACACGTCCGAGCGATGCCAAGGCCCTGGAGAGGAAGAGGAGGAGAAGGAGGAACTCGGCAACGGCTGGAAAGGTGCCAACACATTCACATGCACGCCGACTAAACCCCAGTGGAGTTGGGGGTCCAGGTCATCGGGGGGCGGCGCGAGCTGCCGACGGCGCTCCCGCGCCCAAGCCCCAGGAGAAGAAGCTTCAGCCCGAGAGCCGAACCCGAACAGTGCAAGGCCACGCTGAAGATCGATCCCAGTCCCAGCCCAGTCAAGAGGAGGAGGAGGAGGAGGAGGAGGAGGAGGAGGAGCGCCTGTAGCAGCGCCGCCCATGGAGAAGAGGAGGAGCACACGCGGAAGCACGGGGGGGGGAGAAGAGGGATCAGAAAGACGACGCTCCACCTCAACAGCCTGAAACAAATCCCTGTCCCTATTATGGGCATCGCCTTCCCTCGATGCGAAGGGTTCCCTCAGTTTCTGAGGGCGCATCAGGCTTGCCAGTCTGGGGGGTAGGGATGAGCTCGAGGCTGGTTACCACCACCGTGCCCCCTGGCACGTTGAGGCGTGGTGGAATGTCAACTGCTGTCTGGCAGGGCCTCTGTGCATCTTTTTGAGGGCCCCTCCCCCTCTCGACGCGTTTGCCAGCGTGCACTGGCCCTCTTTCCCGAGGCTGCCAGGGCGGCCCCCAGACGAGCCAAGAGCGCACCAGGAGATTCCCGGACGGCAGCGCGAGCGTCCCAAGACGGCCCCAAGGGACCCTCGAGACTGGCCCACAGCAGCCCAAGGCAGCCTCAAGACGGCCTGTCTAGTCCACATGAGAGCTCCTCAAGTCCCACCAGCCCTTCAGGGCGTGAGTGGTTTAGGGTGTTTCCTCGTCCAACGCCCTTCTTCTCCTTCGGGGAGGGGTCTACCCTTCCCCCTACCCCCACGCCGTAACACTTCCCACTTTAGTCTAATGTTTGTTTTTCTTTACGCACTGACCGTTCGACGAATTGACGTTTCCGTAGCCTGCAAACTATTTGACAAGGGTCCGGGAAGGTCCCGGGGGGAGTCCGGGAAAGAGTTTCTGAGAAAAGGCCGTTCTCGGAGGCATCTTGGAGCGCTCCTGGGCGCCTCCTGGGAACGTCTGCAGCCGTCTTAGGGGCAACCTGTGGCCGTCTTGGGGGGTCTCTTGGGGCGTCTTGAAGCCGTCCTGGGCGGTGTTGGGGCCGTTTTGAAGGTCTTGGCGATGTTCCGTCTTCCAAAAGGGTGGCCCTAATTAGCGCTTCACCGATTCGGACGCGCGCCCCTCAAACATTGCCGTTTCGCCTGCGACATCCTCGAACACGTGTATGCGCCAAGAGCTGTTTTGAGACCTCTTTTCGGAGCGCTCTTGGATGACCTCCAAGATGGCCCACGAAGCGAACATGTTGAAATACCAATACGACCGCCCTGCGGGCGATAAGGAGGTTTGGGGGGGATCGAGATCAAATGCCAAATCCTGACTGACCTCCAGCCGGCCCGGCTGGGACACCCGGGACACCCGGGACACCGCCTGGCCCAACTGGGACACCTCCCAGCCACCGGCGGACGGGAAACGGACTTTCGCTCCTACTGACACCCGGGACACCCGGGACACCGCCCGGCCCCCGTAGCCATTTTGGCTCAAGGGGCAGGCCCGAGTTGTTCCGCCTGCAGCAGGCTTTTTTCAGTCTTTCTCGCACCTGGCTCTGGCCTGAGCCTGCAACCATTTCGTCTTTTGTGAGCTCCTGCTGGAGCAATCCGCCACTTCCCTTTCTGCGCGGGAGATGGCCTGGTATTATGCACCTTGGGTCAAACATCAACCTCGCCGCAACGGTGGTCGTCCTTCCAAGGTCCTGCACAAACCGTACCGTGTGTGTTCGAAGTGCGGGCATTGGGAATCTGTGTCCCACGGGCACCCCTGTTGCTCTAAATGTCAAGGCGAGTATCATGTTCTTTCTGACGGTGGCGTACGTGGTGCTGATGATGGTCATGGCCATGGTCGTGGCAAGTCTAAAGTCAAAGGAGATGGAACTTCGTTCGATGCTGAACTCGAGCGGCTTGCTGCCCTTTTCCCTGAACGTGCTGAAGCTCTACGCGGTGTTGGCTGCGTTGTTCCACCTCCACCGCCTGAAGTACCTGCCTCGTCAGACAACGACCTGGATAAGAAGGTTGCGAAACGTCGCACTGCCCTTGCCATGGCCGTTGAACGCGATTCTAAAGCTGAGCGGCTGGCCCTGTACGATGTCGAGCAGAAGCTGGCCGCAGTGGTTCGGCACAAGGAAGCTTTGGCCAAGGCTGAAGCCATGCATGCGGAGGCGGTCGGTCAGCTCGAGCAAGCCGCAGCTGCTCACCGTGCCGCATATGATCAAATGGATTCTTTCGACCCAGTGGAGTATCGTAAGCAGATCCTGGCTGACGAACGGGCAGAACGTGAAGTGTCTGTTCGTGCCCAACGAGATGCAGCTGCTGAAGCTGCACGTGCTCAGGCTCGGCAGCCAGAACAAGCGGGTGCAGGATTTCGTGCTGTCCCTGGTCAAGGCGCTGTTCCTGCTGGCGGTGGTGATCGTGAGGCACCTGCTGGTGGTGAGCCTCGGCAAGTCCCTCCTGTTCCAGCCAATCTTCAGGGTATGGATGAAGCTGCTCTCCGCGCCTGGTGCACCCAGCACTACCAGCGCTACGAGTTCTGGCAGCAGATCAAGGCCTTCCAAGCTCAGATGGATGATGATGCTATGTCTGACGCTCCTAGTGAGGCCACGAATGATGATGCCAGAATGGAGCTCCATACCCTCAAGAAGCGGAGCATTGACAATACACTCACGCCTGAGGAACTTGACAAGATGGAGAAACTCATGCAGAAGCAGTCCCAGATCAAGGCAACCAAAAGGTTACGTACCGTTCGTGAAGGTGCAACGGCTTCATGCGAGCGGGTTCTTCAACAGTTGCAAGCAGGCGGACCCCTCGGACCACCAGCCCCCTGGCCTGCGTCGGGCTCAGAGGGGCTACCGCAGTGCTCCTAGCGCCCTCCCTTCTCACCTACGGAATCGGTGTCAACAAGAGCGCTGTCGTGCGTCCAGAGGTCGATCAACGCCTGGTGAGATCAACCTTCATTTCTGCAATATCACATCATGGAATGAGGTCGCCCTGAATTTCTGCCAGGAGCTCAGGCCGATCTCTGACGGGTTTTTCTTTGTAGAAACACATCTTCGGCATGAAGCAGTGAAGAAGGCAAAGCGCAATGCAGCGCAAATCGGCTGGAGGCCGCACTTTTACCCTGCCCTCCCCTCCCCTGGAGGGGGAACGCATGGAGGAGTAGGTGCTGTTGTGTCCAAGGGACTTGCGTTTCGGCGTTTCCTGGCCTCTGAGAAAGGCCTCCAGGATGTGGGTTCAGGCCCCAATTGGTTTTTCCTTGAATTAAGGACTCAGCGAGCTGTCATCGCTGTGGAACGATCTACCTGATTTCGGACCTGGGTGTCTGTGGGGAGAATATCGAACGTCTCCGTTCCGTCTCGGAGTTCTTAGGCACGCTATCTATCCCTTGGTGTTTGATGGATGACTTTAACATTCCTGCCATCGATCTTGATCGTAGTGGATTTCCTCAACTTGCTCGAGGTAGAGTGTGCACTCCTACTAACGCTGAAGTTACTTGTGCACAGGGCAGAGGGTCTATGATTGACTATGTGGTTACTTCTAATGAGTTGGCGTATCTGTTGGATGTGAAATCTTTCGACCCCAGCCCATTTAAGACCCACTGCTGTCTGTCTGTTACTTTGAAACACGAGGCTCTGGAACAAGAGCTGTGGCAGAGATGTCGTCCACCCCAGTTCCCTGTTTGTCCTGGACCCGATCTTCCTTGGGAAGCTATTCTGGAACGTGTTGCTGATCCTGGCCCTCCTAGGGTCCCTGGATTCCTTGGGGATGCCCTGATTGCACATGTGGCGGACCATCTCTCCACGAATATTTCGACTGCTTATTTGCTCTGGTCTCGAACTACTGAGTACCTTTATGCTTCCAGTGCCTGTGCTGTGGTTGATGATTTACCTGGCACACATAGAGGCGACTTCCCTACTTTTCGGCAGAATAGCATCAGGAGACGCGGCCCGATTGGACAGAGCTTTCGATCTCCTGGATTGGCTTTCTGGACTCATCTTTCTCAGAAGTTGTGGGAATACCGCCTCTATACCGCTCGCAAGGCAAGCCAAAGTGCACGGTCACTGCCTTAGTTAGCGTCCTCCAAGGTTTAGCTGAGAAGATTTCTGCATTTTTGTTGGCCGACGACATTCGAGGCATCGACTGGTGGCAGGCGCAGCTTAGTTGCCCGCCTAACCAGATTGGTGCGATGGACGATCTATCGGCCGCCGTCTCAGCCTCTCTTGCGTCCGCCCGGCGTGAAGCTAAGGCCACCTCGAGAGCCAACATGAAGAATTGGCTCCTTCGCGCTCTGCCACGAGGCGCTAAGAGAGTCCACGATTGGTTGAGATACGACCTTGGTGAGCCCCCTGAGGTGTTGGTGACCCCTAACCATATTCGTCAGCTCCCTGCGGATTTGCTCCAGCACCGCGAACAATACCGGCGTGATTTTTGGACTTTTGACCCTGGGGCCCGCAAAAATCTCTCTTGTGTGTTGGACTCCCTTAGGCCCCACGCCCTTGGGGCTGTTCAATTGCTTGACCCTCTGGAGGTCAGCGATGTTCAACGAGCTGCCCGCTGTTTCTCAGCGACTACCGCCGTGAGCGTTGATCACTGGCATCCGCGGTCGTTCTTGGACTTGCCCAGGGGCGCTGTCACGGGGTTCACTACCTTCAACCAGTGGGAACTTGGCCTCATGTGGCCTGCCCAGACGTTTTTGAGTATCATTGCTTTGATCCCCAAGAGTGTTGAATGTGATCGGCCTATTTGTAAATGCCCTACTGTCTATAGGATTTACTGTAAAGCACGCAATCATCATTTGGATGACTGGACTGCCGAAAGGTCAATTTTTTGGGACACGGCGATGAAAGGTTCAAGCGCCATGCAGGCGGCCCTTTTGCGAGAAGTCGGCCACGAGGTCGATCGGTCTCAAGGTCTGTGCTCTGTGGGGGCCCACTGGGACCTTAAAAGATTTGTTGACTCTATTGATCCTCACCGCCTGGTTGGATTCGCCATGAATATGGATTACCCAGTGCACCTCCTATACTTAGGTATCCTCGTCCACGCTGCTCCGAGGGTGTTGGAGGTCGGAGGCTTTGTGTCCGCCATCATTGCTCCAGAGTGCAGCATCTTGGCTGGCTGTATGCAGTCTATGAGTTGGGTAGACATTTACCTTTATGAGTTGCTGGACACTATGCATGTGCATTTCCGCCCAGTGACTATTAAGGGGTACGTGGATGATTTGACCCAATCCCAGCTAGGAACTCCCGAGGATATCTTGAACCACCTGGTCCCCGCTGCTATGTATCTTACTCATGAGCTACAACAGTTGAATTGTATCATCTCGGATAAATCTACCTTTGTCTGTAGTCATCTCGAACTTGGTAAAGAATTGCAGTTGCGTTTTCAGTCCACTGGTTTACCCATCAAGCTCGCTGAGGCTGCTCGCGATTTGGGGGTCATGACTACGGCAGGTAAGCGGCGTTTTACTGCCAAGCTTCGGCTTAGACGCGCTCAGGCCTACAAGAAGGCTAAGCAAGTTTCGTTTTTGTCTCGGCTGGTTGGGCCCGCCCGCAAATTGTATAAGCCAGGTGTCTTGGCTGTGGGGTCCTGGGGCCATCAGGTCCTGGGCCTGTCTCCTGCGCAAATCCGTTCCTTTCGTGCGCAAGCGGCGACTTGCTCGAGCCGCTGGGTCCCTGGTGCCGGCACTACTACTGTTTTGGCTCTTGTGAGCGCTGCCAAGGATGACCCCCAGTTTAGGCTCCGTTATGAGCAGTTGGTTGCTTTCGTCGACGTCTGGGGCGAGTTGAATCACCAGGTGCGCATGCAAGTGGCTCAGTCATGGGCTACCATCGTACAGGCCTTCGGGCGTGCCAAGCACCGCTGGCAACGATTTCGAGGCCCTATTGCACCTACTGTGGCAGTCCTGATGGACCTCAAGATTGCCCCCAACAGCCTTTTTTTCTGGCGCCTGGAAGACGGCGCTGTGCTGAGAATTACCGACAGTCATTTTCCTCACGCGCTGTGGCAGGCGCCTCTGCGAGTTTGCGGCCAGATGTCCTGGTCAGCTGCCTCTGCCCATCACCTTGGATCAGGTTTGGAAGGAGGAGTCGATTTTACTGTTATTCGGGGATTTCTGAGGAAGCTTGAAAAAGGTTAACTCGCATGAAGCTGCTGGGATTCTTCGGAATGTTTTAACAAGTGGATTTTGGACCGAGGATCGCGTGGCCCAGTCGGGCTATGATTCCTACACCAGAGGCATTTGCCCTAGGTGTGGCGCGGCGGCCGAAACTGCGGCCCATCGTTTTTGGGGCTGCCCTCGCAATGCTGATTTGCTGGACAGCTCTATTGACAAAACCAGCCACCTTGTGTCCGAAGCTCTCTTCCAACATGACAGGTGTGCCTTTTGGTTACGTGGTTTACCCCCCCTCGTTGATTCTGTAGGGCACCTCCCCTCTCCCCGTACCCTGTCGTGGTCCTGGGGCCGCCTCTTGAACGGGGCTAAAGTGCATGGAGGTGTCTGGGGAATTGACGGTGCTGGAGGTAAGAATTATAAAGATTGGCGCCTGCGGAGGTGTGGCTGGGCAGTCGCCCATTTAGGTGCCCATGGACTTTTTGACGGAGTGGCTAGCGGTACCTTGCCAACTAAGGTGCAGAACGCTGGCCGTGCTGAACTTTTCGCCTTGCTTGAGCTTGCAAAACGTTCTACTGGGGATATTCGTGTGCATTGCGATAACCTGTCTGTCGTCAAGGGCTCCCGCAAGACCCTCAAGGCCCAGAGAAAGTCTGCATCTCTCGATCTGTGGGCCATCTACCATGACGTGATGATGTCCCGAGGCGGAACGATTGACGTTCGCTGGACTAAAGGACACCCCACCCAGGCCCAATGTCAGGATATGGTTTTAACTGATGTCGAAGTTTATTTAAACATGTCCGCTGATTTTTTCGCGGGTAAAGCCGCTGACGCAGGTGAGATCCCTGAGGAACTTGTGAGGAGGACCCTTCACGCTGATGATATTGCTTATCTTGTCCTCTGTCGCCTGTTGTCTGTGCGGCGTGAATGCCTGTTTTTGTCCCAACGTGATCATCCTGAAAGGGTCTCCCGTGAAAGTTCCAGGAAGATCTCTGCGTTGCAAGAGCGATGTAATAGACTGAGTGATCAGGGCCATTCTGTGCTTGTCCGCCCCTCTATCCTTAAGTGCTCTCTCTGTCATCGCTCTTTCCAGCGGATAGGCCAGCTGTTCGAATTCTGGCCTAACCCGTGCAAGCCTCGTGCTGTGGTCCAGCAGCGAGTTCAACGGCTTCAGCCTCGTTCCCCCTCCCCTCGAGGCGCTGAGTCCGCAGGCGCCCCAGCCCGTGTGCCAGATGATCTAGGCCCACCGACGGCGGAGGGTGGGGGCGAGGAATCTGCTCTCGATCATCCATGTGCGGAATTCGTCCACCCCTCCCACCACCTTGCTTGTTTTCGAGGTGTGCTCTATTGTGAAGTTTGCGGGAGGCATTGTGTGGAAGTCCCACGGGACTTGAAGATTTGTTGTGATCCTCCCACGAAAGCTGGGAAGGAGGTTTTGTCTCGTCTGAAGCGTGGCCTCCCACCTAAATCCAGTGGCAAATTTCCTGAGGTCTAATTGTGATTGAAGCGTGCCCTTGCCCCGCAGCAGGTACACACGCCAGGAGATAGAATAGAATCGGACACCGCCCGGCCCAACTGGGACACCTCCCGGCCACCAGCGGACGGGAAACGGACTTTCGCTCCTGCTTCGGCCTAGCTACAGGAGGATCACGCGCAGCTTCGCCTCGAAACCGATTTCCCGCTGGGGGGTCTCCATTGCACTGCGATCTCACCCCCCAACCTCCGATATAGGGATTTACTGACACTTTTGCTCGCACATAAGCGTTTCGCTCGAGATATCCCCCTGAGCGTGCCTTCGACCGCGTTTCGCTCGATATATCCTCAACATCATGATTTCAGACAGGCAAAATGGTGTTGTTTCCTGAACTTGCGCGGGTAGTGAACTGCCCCTGTCGTCGGCGAAGGGGCAGGCAACGAGAGCGATGAGGCGGAGGCAAGGGCGCCGAGGCGGAGGAGTACAGGCGGGAGAATTCTCAGGATCAGTTCACTACCCGCGTAGGTTCAGCGCACCGTTTGAACTGGCGCGGGTAGTGAGCTCTGCCTTTTTCTTTGTTGCTTTCTGGGGGTGCGCCTACGGTGCAGTTGATCTCGATGGTGTTTCAATGTGTTGACGAGGTGTTGGGGGTGTCATGCTCACCTCGAAAGAGCAAGTTTAGTATGTATGCCAATTCAGCGCCACGTGTGACCTTGCTCGGGAAGTGAATACCATCTCGTACCCCCTTTTGGACGTTCAAGAAGACCGCCTACGCTACAATTGATCTCACTGTTTGTGCGTGCTCTTGCCGTGATCTTCGATTTCATGCGGTTCCCGTTCATGTCAGGAAAGACTTTTGAAACGCGGCCGTTTCGCCAGGGACATCCTCAAGCAACAACGGCTCCAGAAAGGGGCTCCGAACCAGCAGTACCTTGGAATCGGTCCTGGAGGGCACCAAAAGGGCCCTATAGAGCTCCCAAAGGCCCTCCAGGGGACCCCCAAAGCGCCCCAAGAGACCCCCGAGAGGCCCCCAAGCGCCACCCAGAGGCGCCCAGGAGCGCCCGAGGAGGCACCAGGACTGCCCAAAAGAGCCCCAAGACAGTCCAACAGAACTCCAAGACACCCCCAGAGAGCCCCAAGACAGCCAAAGATAGCCTAAGATGGCGCCAAGATGGCCTGAGAGAGCCTCCACAAAACCCCAAGACATGCCCACACAGCCCAAGAAGACCCTAGTAGCCCCCAAGGGGACCCCGACAGGCCCCCAAGGCCCTCAGGATTCCCGAAGATGGCCCCAGACACGGCCCCAATAGCCCTCAGGGTAGCCTCAAAATACCACGAGGATCCCTCTCTTCTTCGACGTCCTCTTCGTCGGGTTCCTTACCAATATTCTTCTTCATGTTCTTCATATTATTATTATGCTTCTTCTTCAGTTTCTGCTTCTTCTTCTTCTTCTTCTTCTTCTAGGGAATCGAATTCTATACACCGACGCTTTTTCGAGCCCTGCATTGAAATTGGCATTGGAGAGCGGCTCCTGGTGTATACAGGACCCCGGTGTATACAGTTCTCGTTGCTTCCCTGGAACATCGGGGAAACAAATATACACCACCACCCCAGCGTCGTCCCCGACCCTCAAAAAAGTCCTGGGATTGAAAAAACAGCCCGCCACTGGTAATGTATAGGTTCCAGGTGTTTGTCTTCCTACTCGTTGTCCTTCTGCTACCCTCGCTGCCCTCCCAGACACGCTGCCATCCTCGACATCCGCGCCTTGTCGTCACCATCATCTTTTCTTCTTCCCCCCTACGAGTCCAATGAACAACATCGGCGCTGTTCGCTCTTGTCCGATCATGCTTGCCATCAGCACCTGGATAGAAGAGGACAAAGGCGCGCTTTACGCGGTGAAGGGCGCATTTCAAGGTCAGACCTGGTCCGCCTCATGCCGCTTCCTCTCCCTCCCCTCTCCTCCCTCTCCCTTCACTTTCTCACCCTCCACTTCCTCCTTGTCCTCCTCCCCCGCCTCTTCTGCTTCCGTCCCCTCCTGCGCCTCTCCCCGCCTTCCGTCGCATATCCGCCTCTTCCGCTTTCTCCGCCTCCCTCCGCCATCTCCACCTCCCTCCGCCCTACTCCGCCTCCCTCCGCCCTCGCCCTCCTCCTCCTCCTCCTCCTCCTCCTCCTCCTCCTCCTCGTCCTCCTCCTCCTCCTCCTCCTCCTCCTCCTCCTCCTCCTCCTCCTCCTCCTCTTTGTGTTCTGGCAGGGGGGGCGGCAGGACACGGGCGTGGAGACGGGGAGGGGACGGGGGGACGGGGATGGGGAGGGGGGATGGGGGGAGAAGGAGGGAGGACTGGGGGAGAGGGGGGCGAGGGCCGCCTGGCACCACTCCCTACGTGCCCCCCCCGCGTTTTTTTTGCGCTCAGCTCCGCGACGGGCCGAGGGCACGAGCCGCGGGACCAGCAGGCCCAAGCTTCCTGATCAGGTCAGCGGGGCCGAAGGCGCGCTCAAACTTGTCCATCAAGTCTGGCTGTCCGAGCGCCTTCCAGCCCCCGGTGCTACGCACTCTGGCTGGTGCTGCCCAGGAGGAGCGGGAGGGGAGCACTGGATCTGGAGGATACGCGCGACAAGGGACGATGGGGAGGAACAACGATACTCCAATGAATACGGTATCATGATGGGGTCTGGGTGCAAATGCAAGCACTTGATTGCTGTCTCTCCCGCGCTCTCTCTCTCTCTCAGTCTCTCCCTGGCTCTATGGAAAACCTTAGGGGGCAGTGAATGTTAAACGGGAAGTCGCACGCCCGAAATACATCGAGCGGAGTCGACTAACACGGAAAGAACAATGACGTAGGTTATGGCAGCACGTCTGAAAGTGGAACGGAGGAGGCCGAACCAACGTCTCATGCTGCTACCACACTTGCTGCGCATGGCGCCACATGATAACGGACAACATCTTCGCTGTACACACCAAGGGAGTAACATGTGAATAACCGCGCATCCTTTATGTTCGCCCATGTGAAACGCAAAGGTGCAAAGCGCGTAAGATCTGCATCCCGAGTGAGGGCTGTCGTTGCCCAGGTTGGGGCTTGCGGCTGCACATCGCACATCGCTCTACAGTGCACGCGTGGCGCTGTCCGCCCTCAGCCGTAGCAGCGTCCAGAGAAGCACGGGGCACGCAGAAATAAATTACGGTCCGACTCTTAGTTCGGACCGCGGAAAGAGCAACTCCAGGCATAACACACCCATCCCAATGACATGCGTGGGATTCGTCTGCACCGACGGAGCACGTGTGGGATTAGGCAAGGGTGTGAAAACGCATCCTTAAAGCCTCCATGGCTAGTCCGTCCTTTATCATATTCATGGATACATGCGTCCTGTTTCCTACGTGCAAAACGTGTGAATGCATTCATATACAGATCCGCCTCCTCGACGTCCAAGCTTCTGTCCTCGCCCGTCCTCTCCTCATTGTCCAGTATGCTTGCCGTATCTCCGATATCCGCTTACCGATGCTCATCCCATTACACCCCGCCGTATCACCTCAAGTGGTCATCGCACTCTCTCTCGTTCGCTTACTCTCTCTCCCCTATCTCTCCCTCTCCATCTCCCTACCTCCTTCTCTCTCTCTCTCTCCCCATCTCGCTCTCTCCCTATCTCTCTCTCTCTCTCTCTCTCTCTCTCTCTCTTCCTCCCTCCTGACGTCGAGCAGCACGCTGCTGACCATCATGGCGGGTACCAACAGTACGTCGCCGAAAAACACTGTTTCGAATACCGCACCGCTGAGGAGCATGACGCGTACTGGCACCTGGACGCTGACCACCACGTCGGGCACCAGGTGGGCATCGTTGAGCAACCCGACCCTTACGGCGACGTATGGGACGACTGCCGCCTCGAAGACTGCACTTCGTACCACCTTGAGGTCTGCCCTCTTTGTGCCACGTACCGTGAGGGCCGTCGAGGCGTTCTGGCTGGCCAGGTTGGTCTGGACGCCCGCCTGGTTGCCCCGACCTCCACGCCGCAGTGGCCCACCGGGGGTGAGATGGGTGCAGCCTCGAACGCCACGCTGCTGAGCAACACGACGGGCACCATCGTTGCGCATCACATCGGAGTGCACCTGCTCGACCCTGGCGGGCACCATCGGGACAAGCGCCACCTCGTGCGCCACGTCTCTGAGCCACACCACGGCTGCCAATATCCCGACATTGACCACCACGTCGGACAGCAACATCCCGACCCTAGCGCCAACGCGTGGGACGAATACCGCCTCAAACACCGCGTTGCCGTGCTCCAGGTCCACCCCGACGGCCACGAGCGGGATGCGTTCTGCCTCGAGGACCACGCGGCTGTGCACTCCCACGGGCAACCGTATCCCCACATCGAGTGGCATGCCCGAGAGCATCATTTCAACTCTGAGGTCCACGAGTGGGACACGGCCGGCCATTGGCATCACGTCGCGGAACCACCATGACGGGTGCCGGCATAACGCCGTGGAGCAACACGCCCAAGAGCAGCAACTCGACCGTGACGACCACGAGTGAAGTGAGTACTCCCCCGCGTGCTCACATCTCGACGTTCAGCAACACGTCTCTGACCACCAAGGCGGGAACCACCAGCACGTCGTTGAACAACACGACTGGGCGCACCATCACCTCGTCGTGTACCAGCGGGACGGGCACCGCCGCGAGCACCACGCCGTTGAGCTGCACGACGGGCACTGGCACCTTGACGATATGCACTACGTCGGGGAGCACCAAAGCGACTACCATGTCGCTGACTACCATGCCCGGCACCAGCCGCGAATCGGGGAGCAACACGACCAGGAGCAACATCTCGACACTGACGACCATGTATGGGACGTTCACCGCCTCGAGTTCTGCCCTGAGTCCTACCAAGTCCGTGGCACAGTATTTCCATGATCCGCATTGGCCAGTGTGGGATGCGTGGATCGGCCTATTTCCAAGAATCGCATTGGCCCGCTGGGTGTAGGATGCGAGCTTCTCCCTGCTTCCACGAGCCGCATTGGCCAACTGGGGGTGGGATGCGAGCTCCGACCAGCACGTCGGGGAGCACCAAATCCACCCTCACGTGCAATGAGCACAGACCGCCTGGACCGCCCTTTATCAGGCCCGTTCGTCCGCTCGCCTTTGGGCGCCGCCCCAAACAAGCGACCAGGCGCGTCTAGATGCTCACCAGCACTCCAGTGCTAGCCTCCTTCCGCGCGGGCCGCGTAAACAATTGGTACCTTTTCCATTGATTGCATATCCTGGGCCGCTGCGGGGGATGCCCCAAGGCGGCGCCTCTTTTCGCAGGGTGCCGAGGCGCGTACGTACACCATCACGCGCTCAAAGCCGGCGCCTCCCTCCGCTTGGTGGCGCAAACGGGCTCCTTTGGGGTCTGATCACCGCCTGTCGTCACGTTTTTCCAATCGTGGACCTTTTCTGTCCGCGCAAAGAGAGAGGTAAACCACCACCCCTGTTTCGATGGCGGCACCTCCCGTTATCTGATGCGGGCACGCTGGGCACATGAGGCCACAGGGCCAAGACGAATTTGCCATTCGATGTGGTGCGCTCTGTTTTTTCGGTTGTGTTTTTTCTTCCTCTCTCTCTCTCTTTCCCTCTCTCCCTCTCTCCCTCGCTTCCTCTCCCTCTCCCTCTCCTTGTTCCTCTCCTTCTCTCGCCATGTCCGTATGTCTTACTCTCTCTGCCTCTGGCTCTCTGTGTCTCTGTCTCTAGTTATGTTTTTACCTGCATTGATTTGTTTGTTCTCTCTCTCTTTCTCGTTCTCTCTCTCTCTCTCTGTCTCTCTCGATCTCTCTCCCTCTTGCCCTCTCCCGCTGGCTCCGTCTCGCTTCGCCACTCGCTTGCCGTGTCTGGGACAGCATCGGCAACCAGAATCGTGAATGTTCAGGCCACGATCGTGAGGTTGGGACCGTGTGCTCACGCTCCAGACGATTGCGACTGGAACCCCCTATCGTTCTGGACAAGACTCTGTTTCGGGGGCTCTTCGTGCGCGACTGTACAGGCGACTATCGCCTCAAGCTCTCAAGCCACAACACTTTGGCAATAATCTCATTGACGCTCAGGCCAAGACCCTGCGGCTGGGACTCGATTCCCCCGGACCCTCCGGACAACAAGGATATCACGCCTTCAGGCCAATGCATGGGACGCTATGCTTAAGAGCTCCACAAGCGACCAGTATCATCAGCGATCAGGCCAGGATCATCCACGACCCTATGTATGCCAACGACTCCATGGGCGCCAAGACACACACGTGCTTCAATCCTGTACTATTCAGACAAACATGAACATGGTAGTGCAAGTACTAATGGGGGGACTGGAAGACACAATGCCTTTTTAGTGTGCGAGCTCTTAGACTAGCAAGTCTGGATCTGGCGCTTGTCTGACTCTGGCCCTTCTCCCGCAAAAGCGGCGGAGAAGAGCCGTCAGTTGCTGGAAAACGCCAGCGCGCGCCTTCTGCTCCCATGTTGCAGAAAGGTGTGGATGGTCGAAGGAGCCCCTAGAGCACTCGTAGGGCATGTGCATGGAATCCTTGAGCACGTGAAGGGAGTGCAAGTGCACTTGCAACTCTGTCAGCGCCGATGTGCCTTGAGCATTCACCATGATCCACAGCTTCAAGTCCCTATAACCTCCTTTGCCTTCTTGTGCATCCTTGCTAAAACCGTTCTTCGTTCGAACGACCTGGCAACCGTCTTGATCGAGTTGGAGGCTGCGCATTCTTCGATATAGTGTTGCCAAGTCCTGCATCCCACTCAAGGCGACTTCAGCTCCGTTGATGTCGCATACAAAGCAAGCGGGAGTGAGCAAGTCCTGCAGGGCCATTTGGGAAGAATCAATGTCGCCAACCTCCGAGGAGATGCGAGGCTCTTGCTTGAGTATGGCCTGTGACATACCCAATCCAACCTCCTCCAGAACAGCGTCTCCCATCTTCTCCAAGAGCCGAGGGAGTCCCTTGGGCTTCGAACGAGCACGGAAGGAACGTACTTCGAGGCCGTCTGCCCCCTTTCGTGGGAACTCCACATCGCTGGCACGAAGTCCCAGCAACTCCAGCACCTTATTATTTACAATATCCATCTGCCGCCCAGCACGAGCCCACACCCAAGCAGCGTGGAGATTTGCAAAACGCATCCGTTCAGAAGAAAGGCCCGAGCACTCGCTGCTGACAAGGTTCACCAAATCCCTTGCCTTCTCGATGCAACCCGACGACTTCAGAATATCGACCATCTCCATGTCAATGCGCTGGTCTCGTGGTCCGTTAGCCACCCGATGGGCCACGGGGCCCAGGAACCAACCAAACGGACCCCCAGAGGCTAAAACGCAACCACACTCGGCTGATGATGATCCTCCTAGGCTGTTTTCTCTGCCTTGGGAGAATCTGGTGGGCTGTGGTAGAAAGCAACCTTTGAGAAAAAAAGACGTGCACTTTCGAAAGTCCGTGGGGATTTCTCGGATCGTCGCTGGACCCCCTTCCTCGGCGCGCGGAGCGCGCCACGGGCGGCGCCGGAGGCGCCGCCAGAGGGTGCCAATGCCGATCCGAGGAATCCGCGTGGACCTTCGAAATAGCATGCGCACACGTCGGTCGGAAGAAGTAGGTGAAAACATGAAGTAGGAAGGCGTCGGAAGTAGATTGGGCTTCCACCTGCCCCCTGAAGACGAAGGTAACAGGATAACCACTCGACCCCTGAAGCAGGAAGGCGCCTGAAGTAGATCGGAATCTGGGAGCTCCAAAAAGCCGACTTTCAACGACCAGCGAGTGCATATGTTCTTCGTCTTCGATGGTCCTGGGCCCTCTGGCCCTCCTGGTGACCAAGCGTCCGCGCTGCTGGGCAAGCACCCACTCTGGCGTGGACATGGGCGCCACATCCTCCACCTCCGCGGCGAGGCCCGAGTCCAGGCGGAGCCGCGGAGGCGCCTCGCGCGCCTCGGCCCGGCTCGTGTCGAGGCCGTGGAGCTCGCTGCTGGGGATCTCGCGGGAGACCACCCCAGCCGCTTCGGGCTCGGCCTGCTGCAGCTCCTGGAGCACCTCCTTCACTCGACTGGCCGAGCGCGACTGCAGCTCTCGGACGAGGGCCACGAAGTCCTTCCTGTACGGCTCCCGAGGGTCGAACGGCGGTCGTCCGGGCCCCTTCGTGGCAACAAGCAGGCCCCGCGATATACCCTTCAGGTCCGTGTGCGGGACCGGCTGCTTCGTCTCTGAGTCCAACACGTCGCTGTCCAGGTTCGAGATCCCGCCTGCGCAGGCTTCGAGAACAAGCTTGATGGCATGCCATACGACCTTCAGACGTTCGCGGGAGGCGTGTGTGTGTCTCAGTTGGGCCGTCGTCCCGTCGGCTGACGTGGGAGAGGCACTGTCGAGCACTCCGAAGCAATGCTCAGAGAGTAGGCCAATCCAAATGGCAGGATGATCTCCCGGCTCGAGGTCGGAACATGCTGCCAACAACAATCCCGATGCCTTCGCGTAGCCCCTCCGAAAACTCTCGATGTCGTCGGCCAAGAGCACCTCTCTGACGTCCTGCCACGAGACAGGCGGCGACGGCAACAACCGGCGCTCCTCCTCGTCGAGAGACAGTGCTAGGGGCGCACCGTCCGCAAAAGGGGCCCGGAGGGCGCCAGGCGAGTGCTTCCCCATTAGGCCGAGGAGCTTCAGCCTGGCAGAGGGCCCCGCTCGCCGCAGCATGCACTCCAGCGGCTTCTCCCCCGAGCCGTTCGCGCGCGTCAGCATCTGAGCGGGCACCACGCTGATGGCGTCGGCGAGGGCATCTGGCGACGCCACCATGTGCACGACCGTGTCGCCACGACCGTCCTCGTAACGCATTTCCGCCTCCGTCATCTCGCCAAGGCGGCACGCCTCACCAGCCCGTAGGCGCGCCCACGCGCTGCGACACCGCCTGATCTGCCCCGCGCTCATCTCCCGGAAGATCACCGAGAGCTCGTCGATACCGCCTCGCAGGAGGCCGTGCACGGCCCGGTGGCGCTGCAGCAACTCCCCTGCCTCGAAGGTGTTCAGGCCTTCCAGCGCGTCCAAGTTTTGGTCTCGCTGGGAACTCGTCAGCCGATCCAGATTCGAGAGCGCATCTTCCTGCTCCTGGACCTTCTCGTGGTCCACCGGTGGCGCGGGCCCCAAGAAGGTGACCGTGTAAATGAGGTGGTAAGTCGACGCCACCCGCAACCTGTTCTCGATTCTTCGGCCGTACTTTGTGGTTTTATTGTCTCTAGCGGTTCGCACATTTTCGCCTCCGATTGCCGCCACTGTCCAGCCGACCAGGACATGAAAACGTGCAGCCTGGGAGCCTGGGGCTACGCGCTGAACAACGGCATTTTCCGCCGACCCCCCCTTTGGGGTCACGCGGGGTCACCGGACTCCACATCTCTCATTTGAAGGCGGTCAGGGTGGCCTAGTGTATGAGCTCACACATGTGCCTCTTGGGGCTCCCTGGAAGCCCTTCGGGCCACCCGAGAGGTTCAAGTGGCAAATCACTCCGCCGCATCGTCCCTGCCAAAATTCGAGCTCAAATCAAGGCTCCACGAACCCCCCCAAATCAAATCCACGCTGCCCATCCCATATCAAAGCGCCACGGAACAAGCGACATAAAAAGGGCTCGGCGGACGTGACGTAATGGTGAAGAATCGCCCCAAGTGAAACCATAGTCGGCGCCTGAGAAAGTGAAGGTCCGACGAACGAGCTTCCCACCAGGTAGAGGTTTTTCTGCGGGAAGGTCACCACATGCTGAAGCTGGAGGCTGCAAAGAGCCCCGACGGCTCGCTTGTCCCTCTGGCACAACAGCCTTTAGCTTGGGGGCCATTGGGTGTCATACATTAGACAGAAGGTCACAGTTGGAGCCAAAATGGTTTTGGCCTCTTGGTTTAATTTTGTGTTGCTCCTGTGCTGTGGGTCATGGCGGCTGCTGCTACGTGCTTGAATTGTGCTGATCTTCGGCAGGCCATAGATGCGCCTCTTGTATCGGTGCGTAATCGAGAGGGGGAGAGAGTGCGCGTATACATATGCCAGCAATTGTGAGCCACAGCCAGTATGTTTTCAGCAATGCATGGTGTGCAATTGTGTTATGCTGGCTGTGTGGTGCACTAAACTATTGTGAATTGTACGAGATGCAATAAATGCTGTGCGATCCATGTGGTGCAATCTACGTGGTGCAACCTGTGCTGTGCACTCTATGTGGTGCGATAGGTGTTGTGCAATCCATGTGGCACAATCATTTTGTCCAATACAGGTGGTGGACCTTTTGTGGTGCAATTTCTGTGGTGAACTATAGATGCTGTGCACCCTTTGTGGTGCATTTTATGTTGTGCAATCCATTCGGTGCAATCTACGCAGTTCAATATACGATATGCAGGCTATGTGGTGCAGTCTACGGGATGCAATCTTTTTGGTGCAATTTATGTTGTGCACTCTGCGTGGTCCGATCTGTTTTGGTGCCATCTATATGGTGCAATGTATGTTGTGCAATAGATGTTGTGCAATCAAGTTGGTGCAATGTATGCGGCTGAATCTACGTTGTGCCAACTATGTGGTGCAAAGTATGCGTTGCAATATTTGTGGCGCAACCTATGCGGCGCAATTCAACATGCCGAACTTGAAAATGTCAGCCCCAATGCTCGCGCAATCGTCCCACCCGCCCACCCGCAACTTGGCATGAACACACCAATGCGGCGGCGATTTCGATGTCTGCCTGGCGCTGGCTGGCGCATCGCTGCGGCCGCGCTAGTGCGCGCAAGCTCGCGCGCAGAGCGGCCATCTAGGCTGGTGCAACCGACGCGGCCGCGGTGGCGCTGAGCGCTGGGCACTGCCCAGCGCGTCTCGCAGGCCGCGCTGACGTGCGGGCACTTCAGTGCGAGTCGGTGGCTCCCGCGGGCGCGGTATCATGGCGACGTCGACACGGCAGACACGACGATTATAGTATGTAGCGATGCTGGCGACGACGATGACAGCGACGACGGCAACGCCAATGACGGCGCCGATGCTGACCACGCCAATGACGATGATGGTGTCCACGTGGCTGTGGCATAGGTTCTATAAGGATTTCGACATGTGCGCGCGGCCGACTGGAGCGAGCGGCTCGCATGCTATATTTTGACAGGGGTCGTTCCCTCCCCATCACGCGCGCAAGGGGTTCCGAATGATTTCGACATGCGCGCGCGAGAGGCCCGCTTGGTCACAGTAATTGAGCATGTTGAAGCACCGATGGTTGTATGGACAATTCGCAAAAACACGCACATTTTGTTTGACAGTTCATGTTGCAAAACCATAGATGCTTCTATGTTTTAGGGACGCTCGACTTCAATCCCGTACGAAACGACTCTACTTTGACACACGAATGTGCGCGCATAGTGTTCTTTTGCAAAGGGTGATGGGGGGGGATACCTGTTTGGCTGGGATCCTACGAACGCATACTTTACATGAACGGTGGGGCACAATCGCACGTAAATTGCACATCCCCACGGGGGGGGTATTCCCAGGTGGTGGTGGTAGATCCGGATTCAAATTTAGAATGGAAAATCTAGGTTGTGCACCCTATTGCGGCGACGAGGCGGCGACGTGGGCCACACACCCGCCAGATCGAAGACACGGCCCAGACGACGGCCAGCGACGAGGCGGCGACGGCGTCCACATAGTCGCCAGACAGAAGACACGGCCCAGTTCCCTGGAACAAAACTAAGAATCCCTAAGTGCAAACACTGTTTAGGGAATCTACATATACACAAGCAGCAAGCGAACGAATCACATGCCGATGTAAACTTGCACATGCAAGCGTATCGGCGGCTGCTCAATGCAACGTCGTCCGTGAGCCAACATAGCAAGCCCCAGTGGCACCGACCAGGAGGAACCCAACATATTATCATTGAAAGTGGTGGTCGTCGATTAATTCCAAATGCCTCCGTTCCATAAAGACCCCTTATGGCCGATAAGCAACGCGAACGAATAAAAACGTATTGCGCCATCCTGTTCTAAATTGCCCACACGAGTAAAGCATTCTGAGCTCAACAGGTTACGCATTATATTCTGCAAAATACACGCTTGATGTGTCAACGTTTTTTTGTTTCATTTGGCTTTGCCGCCGACGGGGTTGAAATTGATTCTGTGCGAAAACACGGGGGGCTGACAGCGATGTGCTCCATGCCCGTCGGTTTCCCGAACGTTTCTTGCGTGTTCTCAGGGGCTTCTCCGACATCCCCATGTGTACCCAGTATTGCGTTGTCGTGCTTTGCCATTGATTGCGTTGCTTTGCTTGTTTTGCTTGTTCTGCCCTGTTTTGGTCTGCCTTGCTATGCGATGCTGGGCCGCACTTCCATGCTAAGAACATGTTTTCCAGTGTGTAACCCGACAAATGTGTTTCTGAAATCTACGTGGTGCAAGCTACGTAGTGCAATTATTTCTGTTCGCAATGAATTGTCCACTCCACTGCTCGCGCAAACATCCCACCCACTCACCCGCAACTTGGTTTGCAACATCTCTTAAGACCGTGACGGTGGGTACCACATGGCACTTGGCAACAACAGCGACGCCGACGACGACAGCGACAACGACGATGACGACGCCGCCGACAACGACTACGACGACACCGGCGACGTCTCCAACGACTTCGACGACGCCGACAACGACGACGACGACGCCGACACCGACGACGACGACGACGACACCGACGCCGACGACGATGACAACGACGACGACGATGACGACGCCGACGACGACGATAACGACGACACCGACGACGACGACGTCAACGACGCCGACGCCGACGACGACGGCGACGACGGCGGCGACGACGACGACGCCGACGTCGACGACGACGAAGACGACAACGACGCCGACACCGACGACGACGACGACGACGACGACGTCGCCAACGAAGACAACGAGGAAGGAGGGAGGACGACGACGGCGACAACGACGACAACGACGAGGGAAGAGGGAGGACGGCGACGACTCGAACGACGAAGAAAGAGGAAGGACGGCCACGCCGACGACGGCAACGACGAGGGAGGAGGGAAGACGACGACGACGACAACGACGACGACGACGACGGCGACGAAATAGGAGGGACGACGACGAGACGCCGACGACGGACGACGACGACGACGAGGGAGGAGGAGGAAGGACGACCACGGCGACAACGACGACGGAAACGACCACGACGCCAAAGAGGACGACGACGACGAACACGAGGAAAGACAGAGGACGACGTAGGCGACGACGACGACGACAACGACGCGGGAGGAGGGAGGACGGCGACGACGACGACGACGACGACGCAAGAGCGCGCGCGCACGCTTTTGTTGAAAATCCGTGTTGCGAAACCTTGTGTTTTGTAGGTTTTTTGGACACACGATTTTGGAATCCTTCCGAAACCGATGGGTTTTGAAGGTTTCCGGCATACGCGCGCGACGACGCGCGCGTCTGCACTTCGTTCCATTTTTTTACAAGGGATTCTCGCGACGGCACACGCGCAAGGGCGTTCGACAGATTTCGACATGAGCGCGCGCGAAGCCCGTTTGGTAGCATTTTGTGATAATCTTGAAAAACCAATGGTTTTCTTAAGATGTCGCAAGAGCTTTCGCGGAAACTTTTTAAGCAACTCTGTGTTGCGAGGCCATGTGTTTTTGTATGTTGTTGTATGTTTTTTGGAAACTCGATTGCGAAATCCTTTCCGCACCGAAGGTTTGTGAAGGGTTTCGGCATGCGCGCGCGACGACGCGCGCGCGCGCACTTTGTCTCATTTGTTGCACGGGATTCGTGACAAAATGCTATGTTAGAACAAACAATGTCACCGCATAGTGGTTTTTTACAAGGGAACCTCAGAGGGGGGAAACCGGTTTGGCTGGGATGGTATGATTTCATATTTAGGATGGACAAGTGTGCATAACACACACATATATTTACCTATATATATATATATATATATATGTGTGTATATATATATATATGAAATCGTACTATCCCAGGGGGAACCGATAAGTCAGGGGGGGTAGAGTCTATTCTCTTTTTAGAAAGGAGAATTGGTTTTAACAGACGAACTGACACATCCCATGCTCTTGCAAACGTCCCACCCACCCACCCGCAACTTGGTTTGCAAAACCCATGGTGCGATTGCGATGCGTGCTTGGCGTTGGCTGGTGCGTCTCTGCGTCCGCGCCAGCCATAGCACGCGCGTGCAGCGGCCAATTCGTTTGGCGCCGCCGGCGGGGCCGCGGTGGCGCTGACCGCCGGGCGCCAGGGGGCACTTCGGTGCGAGTCGGCGATTTGGGCGGGCGCGGTATCATGCCAACGCCGACAACGGTAGACACGACGATGACAGTAGCGATGCTCGTGGCGATGTTCGCACCGATGAAGGCGCGGCCAGCGCGGGCGCCAATGCTGATCGCGCCGGCGACGATGACGGCGCCCTCGCGTCGGCGATGAAGATTTTGGAAAGAGTCCGACATGCGCGCGAGGCCGACGCGCGAGAGTGGCCCGCGTGGTTTTATTTGCCACGGATCGTGCCCCCCCCCCCCCCAGCACGCGCGCAAGGGCGCGCGAATGATGTCGGCGTGTGGCGCCAGAGGCCCGTATGGTGCAATGAACATGTAGGAAACAAACACGTCGTTGTCTTAAGAATTCGCATGAGCGCGCGCAAGTGTTTTTTGACAACCGACGTTTCGAAACCGTGTGTTTTTGAATGTGTTCTTGGACATTTGGTTTTGAACCCGTTCCGGAAACGACAGTTTTTGACTGATTTCGGCATGCGCACGCGACGACGCGCGCGCGTGCACTTCGGATTTACGCGACGGCATGCGCGCAAGGGCGTTTGAACGATTTCGACATGCGCGCGCGAAGCCCGTTTGGTAGCATGTTCTGAAAATGTTGAAAAGCCTAAGACTGTCTCAAGAATTCGCAAGAGCGCGTGCACGAATCATGTATCTTGAAATGTTTTTAGAATAATCAACTCTGGAATCCTTCCGACGTCGAAGGCTTTGTGAAGTTTTTTTTTTTATATAATATCACCTCATGGTTTTGTATGAACGAGTGCGCGCGGATCGTATCTGTTGCAGAGGATGTCGGGGGGAGTCGAACCCGGCTGGGCTGGGATGGTGTGTTCATATTTCGGATGGGCGAGGGGGCAGACTCATCTGTAACTTGCAACGCGGCAGTGTGCGCAGATAAAGCCGGGGGGGGTGGGCGGTGGATCCTAATTCTTTTTTTAGTAAGGAAAATGATTTTCTGTTCGCAGTGAGTTGTCAACTCCACTTTTCGCGCAACCATCCCACCCGCCCACCCGCAACTGGGTTTGCAAAACAAGTGCGGTGGCGATTGCGATGAGTGCTTGGCCTTGGCTGGTCCATCTCTGCGGCCGCGCCAGCCCAAACGCGCGCGTGCACCGGCCAGCTCGTTTGGCGCGACCGACGCGGCCGCGGTGGCACTGACCGCTGGGAACTGCCCAGCGGGGACTCCAGTGCGAGCCCGCTACTTGGGCGGGCGCGGTATCATGCCAACGCCGACAACGGTAGACACGGTGATCATAGTAGCGAGGCTGGCGACGCTGTTGACATCGACGACGGCGCGTCCAATGCGGGCGCCAATGCTGATCGCGCCGGCGACGATGACGGCGCCCTCGCGTCGGCGATGAAGATTTTGGAAAGAGTCCGACATGCGCGCGAGGCCGACGCGCGAGAGTGGCCCGCGTGGTTTTATTTGCCGCGGATCGTGCCCCCCCCCCCCCCAGCGCGCGCGCAAGGGCGCGCGAATGATGTCGGCGTGTGGCGCCAGAGGCCCGTATGGTGCAATGAACATGTAGGAAACAAGCACGTCGTTGTCTTAAGAATTCGCATGAGCGCGCGCAAGTGTTTTTTGACAACCGACGTTTCGAAACCGTGTGTTTTTGAATGTGTTCTTGGACATTTGGTTTTGAACTCGGTCCGGAAACGACAGTTTTTGACTGATTTCGGCATGCGCACGCGACGACGCGCGCGCGTGCACTTCGGATTTACGCGACGGCATGCGCGCAAGGGCGTTTGAACGATTTCGACATGCGCGCGCGAAGCCCGTTTGGTAGCATGTTCTGAAAATGTTGAAAAGCCTAAGACTGTCTCAAGAATTCGCAAGAGCGCGTGCACGAATCCTGTATCTTGAAATGTTTTTAGAATAATCAAGTCTGAAATCCTTCCGACGTCGAAGACTTTGTGAAGTTTTTTTTATATATAATATCACCTCATGGTTTTGTATGAACGAGTGCGCGCGGATCGTATCTGTTGCAGAGGATGTCGGGGGGAGTCGAACCCGGCTGGGCTGGGATGGTGTGTTCATATTTCGGATGTGCGAGGGGGCAGACTCATCTGTAACTTGCAACGCGGCAGTGTGTGCAGATAAAGCCGGGGGGGGTGGGCGGTGGATCCTAATTCTTTTTTCAGTAAGGAAAATGATTTTCTGTTCGCAGTGAGTTGTCAACTCCACTTTTCGCGCAATCATCCCACCCGCCCACCCGCAACTGGGTTTGCAAAACAAGTGCGGTGGCGATTGCGATGAGTGCTTGGCCTTGGCTGGTCCATCTCTGCGGCCGAGCCAACCCAAACACGCGCGTGCACCGGCCAGCTCGTTTGGCGCGACCGACGCGGCCGCGGTGGCACTGACCGCTGGGAACTGCCCAGCGGGGACTCCAGTGCGAGCCCGCTACTTGGGCGGGCGCGGTATCATGCCAACGCCGACAACGGTAGACACGGTGATCATAGTAGCGAGGCTGGCGACGCTGTTGACATCGACGACGGCGCGTCCAATGCGGGCGCCAATGCTGATCACGCCTGCAAAGATGCCGGCGTCCACGCGTCGGTGATGAAGGTTTTGGAAAGGGTTCGAAATGCGCGCGCGGCCGACGCGCGAGAGTGGCGCGCATGGTCTCATTTGACACGGATCGTGCCCCCCCAGCACGCGCGCAAGGGCGCATGGTTTTATGAAGAACCCGCAAGAGCGCGGGCGCACGCATTTTTGAACACTGAAACCAAGCTTTTTTTTGTGTGTTTATGTGCTGTGGACACTCGGTTTTAAACTCGTTACGAAACCTACGGTTTTTCAAGGATTGCGACATGCGCGCGACGACGCGCGCGAGTGCGCTTCGTTCCAAAGCTGTAAAGGATTCTCGTCACGGCACGCGCGCGAGGGCGTTCGAACGATTTCGACATGCGCGCGCGAAGCCCGTTCGGTATCATTTTCTGTAAACGGTGGAACGACAAAAACGATTGTCGTAAACGATCGCAAGGGCGGCGCGCGTGCAAGGTTGTTTTTGAACATCCGTGATGCGAAGCTACTTCCCCCCCCTCTCTCTCTGTCTCTCTGTCTCTCTGTCTCTCTGTCTCTCTGTCTCTCTCTCTCTCTCTCTCCTCTCTCCGAGGGGGGGGGAGGGGCGCGAGCTCTTTTTCATAGCAAATGAATCCTTATTGAGCGGCCATTTTTATGATAATATGTTTTGCGGGGTGCTCGACGTTGCAATCATTGCGGCGCCTCGGATTTTATATATATATATATATATATATATATATATGTATATATATATATAGATGCATATACATACATATATATATAGATCTATACTAAAACCATCGCGCTCTTCGCGCGCGCTTTGGTTCTAGCCGAGATCACGGCAAGGCCCCGGCAGAAGTATCAAGGCAGCCCTCAAGGCAGCCCTTTTCTTATGTGCATGTACGCATGTATCTGTCCATCCTTCCCCTCCTCCTCCTCCTTCTCCTTCTCCTTCTCCCTCCTCCTCCTCGCCTGTCTCTTTCCTCCGTTTCCTTAGTTTCCTTCTCCTCCACCACCTCCTCCTCCTTCGTGTGCTTCTGCTCCTCCTGCGCGTTCTTCTCCTCCTCCTCTTCCCTCTCCTCCTTTCCACCCCCCCATCCTCCTCCTCCTCCTCAATATCCTCTGCCCTTTCTCCTCCTCCCCCCCCCCCTTCCCTGGTCCGGGCGCCCCCCGATCCGGGCGCCCTCCCGGGTCCGGATACCTTTGGGGGCCGTGGGCCCCGCGACCCTTGAAGTCGGCCCCAGGAGTCCTCCGAATCCTTCGGCCCCTGGGCGCTCCTGACCTCTAGGATCGAAGATCCTCAATCGCGGCCCCGCGACCCATCGGCTTCCGAGACTCTTCGGCCCCGCGACCCGCGGAGTGACGAGGAGGGGCACGCGGCAGAAGCAAGGGGGAGAGAGGGGGGGGGAGTCGAGGGGAAGCAGGAGGAGGCGGAGGAAGAAGATGGAGAGGAACAGGAATAGGAGGAAGATCAGCCAGAGGAGGAGGATCAGAGGAAGGAGGAGGAGGGGGAAGGGCCGCCAAGGAGGGGTCAGGCGCTTGAGCAAGGGGATGGGACTTATGTTCCCGGGAGTCTTCCTGGGGACTTCTTGCGCGACAGGAGGAGTGGGGGGCCCGAGAGAGAAGAGGGGGGGAACGAGAAGGAGGATAATATCGGCGAGGTGGAGAAAGGGAGGCACGCGGAATTATATTCCCGGGGAGCTCCCCGATAACATATTTCGTGACAGCAGGAGGAGGAGCCCGAGAAGGAGGAGGAGGACAGGAACGAGGAGGAGGGCTAGAGCAGGAGGAGGAGTCTCGAGAAGGAGGAGGAGGAGAATGAGGAGGAGGAGGAGGAGGAGGAGGAGGAGGAGGAGGAGGAGGACAGACGCGCAGGACAAGGTGAGCGGCAGGAAGAGGAGAGGAGGAGCAGGACGAGCAGGACATAAGGAGTAGGCGGAAGGGAAGGAGGGTGAGGAGGAGAAGAAGGGGAGCGGGAGGAAGGACGGTTCAGGGGGAGCAGGAGGAGGTAGAAGAAGGACAGGGGGAGGTGCAGGAGTAGCATGAAGAGCAGCCGCAGCAGGAGGGGGACTTGGGAAGAAAGACGAAGGGGCAGGGTGGCGAAGAACAAGAGCAACACTCGAACGCAAGCAAAGAAATTACGTTCCCGGCAGGCGTTCCGGGAACATTTTCGAGAGACCGGGGGAGAGTTCCACAAGCAAGGGGGTGAGAAGGAGGAGAAGGAGAGCGGGGGGAGGGGGAAGGGAGAGGTGCGGGAGTAGCATGAAGAGCAGCCGCAGCAGGCGGAGGACCAGGGAATGACGATGGAGCAGGGCGGCGAAGAACAAAAACAATTATCGAGAAATGCTGTTCCTGGCAGTTCCGGGGATATATTTATATTTCCTGAGACCGGGCGAGAGCTCGACAACCAGAAGAAAAGAGGAGCAGGAAGGTTATAAGGCGGACGAGAAGCAGGGTGAGACGCAATTTATCAAGCCTCTTGGGGTCTGTTTTGGTCTATCTCGGGGCCGTTTTTTGGCCTCTTGGGCTGCGGGCTTCTTTTTCCCAACCCTCCTGCGTTGGGTCCTCGTTTGGAATAGAGCACTGCTCGCGCGAACCTTCCTTCCTTCCCGTCCCTCTCTTCCCCCCTGCCTTTGACCTCGCCATCCCTGGGGGGCTGCGATCTGTGAAACTGTCGCCACTTTCGAGGGCTGCTGGGGGGCCCAGCACAGTGGGTACCCACCGGACTCAAATTAGACCTCGCCATCCCTGGGGGGCTGCGATCTGTGAAACTGTCGCCACTTTCGAGGCCTGCTGGGGGGCCCAGCACAGTGGGTACCCACCGCGGACTCAAATTAGACCTCGCCATCCCTGGGGGGCTGCGATCTGTGAAACTGTCGCCACTTTCGAGGCCTGCTGGGGGGCCCAGCACAGTGGGTATTCACCGCGGACTCAAATTAGACCTCGCCATCCCTGGGGGGCTGCGATCTGTGAAACTGTCGCCACTTTCGAGGCCTGCTGGGGGGCCCAGCACAGTGGGTACCCACCGCGGACTCAAATTAGACCTCGCCATCCCTGGGGGGCTGCGATCTGTGAAACTGTCGCCACTTTCGAGGCCTGCTGGGGGGCCCAGCACAGTGGGTACTCACCGCGGATTCAAACTAAACATCGCCAGCCCTGGGGGGTTGCGATCTGTGAAACTGTCGCCACTTTCGATGCCTGCTGGGGGGCCCAGCGCAGTGGGTACCCACCGCGGACTCAAATTAGACCTCGCCATCCCTGGGGGGCTGCGATCTGTGAAAGTGTCGCCACTTTCGAGGCCTGCTGGGGGGCCCAGCACAGTGGGTACCCACCGCAGACTCAAATTAAACCTCGCCGTCCCTGGGGGGCTGCGATCTGTGAAACTGTCGCCAGTTTCGAAGCCTGCTGGGGGGCACAGCACAATGGGTACCCACCGCAGACTCATATTAGACCTCGCCATCCCTGGGGGGCTGCGATATGTGAAACTGTCGCCACTTTCGAGGCCTGCTGGGGGGCCCAACACAGTGACGCCACACGCAGACTCAAACTAGACCTCGCCATCCCTGGGAGGGCTGCGATATGTGAAACTGTCGCCACTTTCGATGCCTGCTGGGGGGCACAGCACAGTGGGTACCCACCGCAGACGCAAATTAGACCTCGCCGTCCCTGGGGGGGCTGCGATTTGTGAAACTGTCGCCACTTTCGAGGGCTGCTGAGGGGCACAGCACAGTGGGTACCCACCGCAGACTCAAATTAGACGCCGCTTTCGTCCTTGTTCTCCTCCTGCAGGCACCTTCCCTCTGCTGGTGCCGTGATGATGGCTCAGCTTCCCGCGCGTTTTTCTCCTGCTCTGCGTTCCCGACTCCCCATGTCCTCTTCGAGCCTGTAGATGTCGCCCCTCGTTCTTGTATGGTTCTCCTGCGCATCATGCCACAGGCGCGTGTCCCAAGTATCTTACACATCAAGTTGATTGTCCATGCAAGTTTCGGCCAACTCCTCGTTTCCATTGATACAAATGGGTTGGGTACGTCACACGGTAATTCCCAACCCTCCTGCGTTGGGTTCTCGTTTGGAATAGAGCACTGCTCGCGGGTTTCCTTCATTCCCTTCTTCCTTCCCTCCTTCCCCCCTGCCTTGTACATAGCTCGTCGCTGCGTGCCAGCCTGCTTCCTACCTGGTCATCCCTGTGCCACTTTCGAAGGCTGCTTGGGGCTGCGATCTGTGAAACTGTCGCCACTTTCGAGGCCTGCTGATGGGGCCCAGCACAGTGGGTACCCACCGCAGGCTCAAATTAGACCTCGCCATCCCTGGGGGGCTGCGATCTGTGAAACTGTCGCCATTTTCGAGGGCTGCTGAGGGGCACAGCACAGTGGGTACCCACCGCAGACTCAAACTAGACCTCGCCATCCCTGGGGGGTTGCGATCCGCGAAGCCGTCGCCCCTTTCGAAGGCTGCTGAGGGGCACAGCACAGTGGGTGCCCACCGCAGACAGATATTAGACCTCGCCATCCCTGGGGGGCTGCGATCTGTGAAACTGTCGCCACTTTCGAGGGCTGCTGAGGGGCGCAGCTCAGTGGGTACCCACCGCAGACCCCAATTAGACCTCGCCATCCCTGGGGGGCTGCGATCTGTGAAACTGTCGCCACTTTCGAAGGCTGATGAGGGGCACAGCACAGTGGGTACCCACCGCAGACTCATACTAGACCTCGCCATCCCTGGGGGGCTGCGATCTGTGAAACTGTCGCCACTTTCGAAGGCTGCTGAGGGGCACAGCACAGTGGGTATCCACCGCAGACTCAAACTAGACCTGGCCATCCCTGGGGGGCTGCGATCTGTGAAACTGTCGCCACTTTCGAGGGGCTGCTGATGGGGCACAGCGCAGTGGGTACCCACCGCAGACTCAAATTAAACCTCGCCGTCCCTGGGGGGCTGCGATCTGTGAAACTGTCGCCGCTTTCGAGGGCTGCTGAGGGCACCGCACAGTGGGTACCCACCGCAGACTCAAATCAAACCTCGCCATCCCTGGGGGGCTGCGATTTGTGAAACTGTCGCCGCTTTCGAGGCCTGCTGAAGGGCACAGCACAGTGGGCACCCACCGCAGACTCAAATTAAGCCTCGCCATCCCTGGGGGGCTGCGATCTGTGAAACTGTTGCCACTTTCGAGGGCTGCTGAGGGGCGCAGCACAGTGGGTGCCCACCGCAGACTCAAATTAGACGCCGCTTTCGTCCTTGTTCTCCTCCTGCAGGCACCTTCCCTCTGCTGCTGCCGTGCTGATGGTTCGGCTTCCCGCGCGTTTTTCTCCTGCCCTGCGTTCCCGGCTCCCCATGTCCTCTTCGAGCCTGTAGCTGTCGCCCCTCGTCCTTGTATGGTTCTCCTGCGCATCATGCCACAGGCGCGTGTCCCAAGTATCTTGCACATCAAGTTGATTGTCCATGCAAGTTTCGGCCAACTCCTCGTTTCCAGTGATATAAATGGGTTGGGTACGTCGCAAGGTGATTTCATCTCTCGGGGTCCTCGTGCACTCATGGTGGCGAAGTATTTGCCGTTGAAGTCCTTCAAATGTACGTCAAACACTGATCGCTTAGTCCGACCCAGGAAATCCTTAGAAGCCCCGTCCTGGTGAAGGAAAGTCGGGAATCTATCGTCGCTTTCCTGGCGACTGCGTCGTTCGTCTCTTTCTATTAACTGTTTGGCTTCCGAGAAGCTAAACGGGGCATGTATCTCCCCGGGCGTCAGCGCGTCAAGGTCATGGATCTCATGCGCGTTTGGGGACATTGCCACCGTGTATGCTACAGTGCCATATTGCCTGATACCCGTCATCGCGTCATAGAGCGGGGCTATCGTCCCAGCCTGACTGTGTCGTGCGTCAGCGTCAGTCAACGGAATCAGTAGTGCAACGTGCTTCTCGCTCATGCCAGGATCGTGTCTGGCGTTTCTGCGATATGGGCTTATGATCCTTAGCGAATCACCGTACACGGCCCTGAGCAGGAGAGGTCGCGTTGTCGGAGTTATATATATAACCTCTCCACATCACTTCCCTGGGGCGAGTCAGTGTCTCCGTCGATTTCCGAGGCTCCAAACCATTTCTTGGTGATTTCGTAGAAGCTCGAGTCCCAGTCCATTGGGCGGGAAGTGGGGCCTTCGTGGGCCGCATTTATCTCTACTCCCAACATCTGCACTTCGCGCGGTGAAAGCGTCGCGACCGCATGCGTAAACCGGGCCCACGGGCGATCATAGCCGGCATCAGTGAGCATCTTTATCAGTACGTCCACTTCCACCTACCCCCCCGAACTCAGCACATAGGCTGAACTGTGTCGAAGGAGGTGAAGAGTGAGCTCTGCAAGACGGAATGCTTCACCGCGGCCCAGCCCGCTTGCGATAGCATATAGCTTCGGGCGTAAGTGTGGATACATCGGCACCAGAGCATTGTCTGATCCAGGCAAATTGCGGCTCTCGATCGGCGCGCAAATATCTGTTCACCTTGGCACGCTCGGCCTGTGGCAGGAGCCTGATGTAATCCAACAGCGGGTCAGCCACGAAGTCCGCGTACGCGGATAGCCGATCACATATTATTGCCCGGGTTATTCGCTGGCAAGGGAGCACTGGCCCATTGTTGTGTAATTCATCTATCAGTCTTGCTTTTTCAAGGGTCAGTGCAGAAATGTTGTTCCGACGGTATCCTGGCGATGCAAGAAGAGGGACTCTTTCGCCATTGGCGAATAACCCCATCGTAGGTCAGCTCTTCGTGTTCGAGTCCGATCTGGGTTAACCCACCCATATCCTCATGCGACGGTCACAGTGTCATCAGATCCTCTTATGATATCTGCTTTTCTTTGGGAAGCGGCAGGTTACCGTCGATGAGGAAATAGTGTTTACCGAATGACGTTCCCTCATCCGGAACATACGGGCGAGTCTGCGGGTCGATCTGTAGCGCAGCAACAAATTCCAGTCCGGTTGCTTCCGCGCTCTTCTTCCCTGTCAGATACTTCTTCGACATCGTCGGTGTGCTCGCCTTCTTGATCGGCCGGAAAGTCCAGCTCTGTCTCCTCTTCAACTTCAGACGAGGATTCGTCGGACCCATCGACAGTCACGGCCATGATCTGCGTCCTGCACCACTTTTCGTACTCAGTCTTCTCGTGCTCTATTATTTCTGCTTTGGCCCTCTTGTGGTGGGCATCCGCCCATCTGCTGTACATCCGGCACCTAGGCGCGCATCGATCCAGGTGTATGGCTGTCGGGGGCCAATCCATGCATCTGCAGCACCTTCGCACCAGGTGAAGCTTCGAACCCTGGCTTACGACCATCCTGGTCGTTCTGAAGCATCCAATGTTCGAGCATATGTAGATCTGAGGCAGCCGGAGATGTGGTGACGTAGACGATCGTCATTCTCGCAAGCTTCTCCCTCGACATCGTCGGGTGCTGATGTTCCGGGGCTCCGAACCTCGGATCTTTGGGCTGCGTGAGTGGCGTCCCGTGGGGATTTTCGAAGCGTCACTGTTTGCGATCAGCCGTGTACGACCGCTTGAATCCAGCATGCCCGATATGACCCCAGCCTGAACGCCGACCGCACGACTGCGCCTCTCGCCGCGCAATCGCCGCTTCCTGTATCATGGCCTGCCTACCTCCCCGCCTGACTTGGCTCATTGTCCTGCGCTGCCCACGGGGCTCGGTTCTGCCAGGGACATCGCCCGGAATTGGGCGATCGGCTTCTTCCGGAGCTTTCTCATCCTTGTTCTTGCTTCGGAAGGCCATCCAATCGCTCATTGAAATCCTTGGCGTAGACATGTCCACCTCAATTGTCCTCAGACTCGGGCGTTCTAGCGACAGACCAGCCTTGTCAAGCGGCGTAGCGATATCCCGTTGGCCATCGGCCACTAGGATCGGCTTGTCGAACTGTTCAGTAATCAGGTCTTCCGAACACAGAAAGCGGTACTCCCAGCTCCCAAGATCTAAGTTCTCCACACGTTTCCTTCTGATCCCCCGGAGCTCCTCAATAATCTCTCTCTGAGTTGTCGTATAGTAGCGACTCTTTATTTCTCTTTCCACGTTTCCAATGTCTACTGGTCGTGGGCTTCTCAGCTATTAGCTGGTCTCGAATCATGTCGTTGGTTTGCGACATCGTCACGCCTTGCTCCAAGTCAGGAGCGGGATCTACCATCGCCTTGAAATCTACCTCGAATTGGCGTGAACATTCCGAGTTGAAGACCCGTACCTGTTGCTGATTTGCCTGACATGGTGTCATAAACTACAGCCCTAACGACTGCTTGACAATCAGCTCTGGCGTACTGCACACGTATTGTTTTCGCCCCTTTGACTCCGAATCGACCGGTCGATTAACCTCCCCGTATAGCCGGTGGGGAAGCGAGCTTGAAGTCCATGGTAATGAGGTTGCCATCATCCCAATGCTCCGCGCGGTGGCTATAACTCTGGTGAAGGTGATGCATCGACTCGCTTTCATGGAAAGCATATACACCCTCGGCGGGGGCCTTATCGTTTGCTTTCTTACCCGTTTTCGCCCTCATACCCAACTTTAGCTTAGAAGGAAGAAATACGCCTGCGTTCAGAATCGCACAGAGCTTGCGGACGTCAGTGGCGTGCGAATAGGATTCCCATTTTCTTCCTCTATAAGGTCATTGACCCAATCAGGCAGTCGGAAGGGAATTTCCAGCACCGCGCAGGATTCCTTCTCAATGAACTTCACCATGCTCCAGTCGAACAACGCAGAGCACGATGCGTCTGGTAAGTTCGTCGTGTGTGATCGTCGCGGTACCAGGTATTCGATTGCTCTCCTTGGCAGTATTATGCCGTGAATCGCGGGGAGCGTGCGAGACGCATCTTCTTCGCCGCCCAATCTCGAGCAGCGACCCGTCCCTTCGACGTTTTATACCATTCGTCAGCGTCGAACAACGATTTGACTAGGTAGAATTATTCTATCCTATTTTCGGGCTCGCGCGGTGCAAGCATCAGTTCATAGTCAACGACCTGAGTATGATCAAGTATCGTATCGATCGGTGGCAGAGTGTCCGATCCGTCTCTTGTGCCGACTACCACTCCCTTCTGATGCTCCTCGCACATGTTGAAGAAGTCGGGGCATTGCACCCTCGCCTGCCCGAGAACACAGACTATGTGTTCCACGCGATTCTCTATGGTCGAATGTTGCAGGGCGCTCTGGATAATTGTATCCCACAGAGGCTTGCCAATAATGTCCGGACTGCCGGACGTTGTTGCTGTTGCAGCGGCGGACACTTTTGCTGTGCTTACCTTCGGCGCAGCCTTCTTGCGCGTCTGCGTCGTGAACAACATTGTCGTCCCTTTCTCGATCGCTTCGATCACTTTCTTCATACTTTCATCAGTCGGTAGCACTTCCATGTGAGATCCAGCTTCTACCTCCATCCCGTAGATATCGACATTGTCGTTGAACGGCGTCGTAGTGTATCGCCTGTCCGCCCATGCCGGTCTATCGTCATGGTGTTCTTTCAGCCATGATGCAAATTCCTTAGAATTGACATTCACCGAATCGGGCGGCGAGTACTGAGGAGCTCCAACTTCACCGAACGGGAATATCTGGCCAACCTGGCATTTCGCGAATCGTCCCTGAGTAGAAATCACATCGTTTATCATGGGAACTTCCACGCCTGGGGGCCTAGGCATCGGCGCATTGGCCGGCGATGGCGGCGCCATTGGCGGCGGTGTCGGCGGGGCAGTAGACGCCCCAGCGCCTTGCGGCCGTTCAACGTTATCGAAGGACGGACAACAGAGTTCGTAGCAGACTTTCGTCGCATTTATGATGTACTTGGCAAAGTCTATGGCATATGGGTAATTGTCGACACCGGGTAAGAAGTGCCAGTTGTCGTTCTCAGGATGCTCTCCGCGATGATATATCTCCGAGCCGCGGAGCACGAGCATCTTCGGGTTGTAACCGGCCTCTTGGTAGAGGTGTGTCCGATTTTGTCCCCGCGCAGAGGTGCGAGATGCGAGAGTGTCCCAAATGGTGCGGTCTGAACTGGTCTTGGCTTGCGTCCAGCTTTCACCATCGCCGAGGGCGAGGAACACGAGCATTTCGCCGGTAGTGTTGGCGACGTACGCCTGTTCGTCAGCAACGTCGTTTATCATCGACAGTGCGTCTCTTTCGACATCGTCGTAATCTGACGGCGTATCTTCTCTTCTGGCCCCCATTGACTCGCCTTTGCAGGCCTTCACCGTGAACGCATCGTTCATTGCCGTTCCATATCATGACACGGCAGCGAATCTCGCAGCTCACCGGTGGCGGGGTCCAGTTCGTTGAACGTATGTTAGCCCGAATGTCATCCAGTGTTGCTCCGTTGTGGTTCGTTGCGTTAGCAGCGGTGGACCTGTTCTGGAGCTCTTGCAGGAGAGCGGCTTTCAACGCGGCGGCCCCCTTATTGTTGACAAACGATATCGTAGAGTCAGAGGAGATCATGTATTCCACGTCATTATATAGCCGATCACTCTCACTCATGCCAACCCCCACCTTGCGGTGCCATGTCCTGGTCGGAATGGGCGTGTACCACGTCGAGAGTGGCACGTCAAAGGCCGCGTAGAGGTATATTGCCTCTCCTGAAATGCGAGAAGATTCCCGCGGCCCTGATGAGGCTACTCAGCGCGGCGCAAGCTTGCGGGAAACTTAGCCTGGCGAATGATGTCACCGCTTCGGGTCGGATGATGCAGGCAAGCGCTTTCCCGATTGAATCGGCCGCATTGCGGTGTTCGAGCTTCGGTACGTTGTTCGGTAGTATTTCCATGTCCATGCGAGGATCTGGCCTTTCTGCCGATTTGAACCGTTCATAAGAGTACTCCAAGACATTCCAATACCCGTGGATGCCTGTTCTATCGGCGAGTGCACATCGATGCTGCTTCTTGGCTTTTCCGTCGTCGTTGTCCCTTGGGCCGGCAGCCATTGGTTGCTGTGGCGCGGGAGCCGCCAGGGCGTCATAGCTGTGACTCTGGACTCTTCGGCCCTGCCCCTCGTTGCCGGGCGCTTCGTAGTCGACAGCATGGGGCCACCCCTGCGTGTCCGCGTCCACTTCCATCGGGACTGGGGACTGAGTAGCCTCGACGACATCGTCGTCAGGTGTCTTCGTTCCCCCTTCCAGCGTCGGGTCTGGCCCATCTTCGCCACCCGGTGGCGTGTCTGTCCCCATCTCTTCATCTGGTGGAATGGGGACTTGCTCGGGACGCCGCATTGTCTCATCAAAGTCGTACTCTGAGAGGCTTGGCGGCAATGAGGTGACCGTCGGTGGTGACATGGGAGCCGGTCTTTGCTCATCGGCTGCCGCGGAAGCGCCAGCTTCTGCACGTCGCTGTTGCTCGGCTTCAGCGGCCCTGCTGTCCTCGCTCATCTTTTGTTCTCTATCAAGACGCCGCTTCAGCCCCTGCGATTCGCTCGTGGCGTAATCGCCTGTGGCCTGCTGGCCCCTACCGTCCGAGCCATGGGCTGGATTCTGCGTGGGCGCTCCTTCAGTCCCTGGCATAGTCGCCAGGTGCCTGCTGCTATCGGCCGTCCGCGGCACCCGCAGACGAAGTGCGCGGCGGTGCGGGAGGCGCCTGTTTCTGCCTGGGCTGCTTTTTGGGCGGGGGCTCACCGCGCCCCTCAGCAGATGCATACTTGCTCGGCGGTGGCGACGAAGGCGCTCTCTCGTCGGTCGGTCTTGGCCTAAATCCAGGCGGCGGGGGCATTGCCTTCGGCGAGCTGGGAGGCGGCCCCTTGCTCGGTGGCGTCTGCGAAGGCGTTTCGTAAGGGTCGCGCGCGGCCCGTGGCGGCGCCGGAGGAGGTGCCATCCCCTGGGGGGGCGCCTTGTACGGAGGGGCGTAGCCCGGTGCGAACGGCTCATAGGTTGTCTGCCTTGGGTGCTGGAGCCCGGAGTCGTACCCGGAGCCTGCGGCTTCGGAATCCTCCCTTCGCCATGGGCCGGATGGGAAGGCGGTGCGCCAGAGGCCTGAGACCTCGGCGTTCTCCCCTCGCCATCGGCGGGATTGGAGGGCGGCGCGCCAGGGGCCTAAGGCTTTGGCGTACGTCCCTCATTCGGTGCATTGTAATTCGGGGCCGCGCCAGGAGCCGGAGGCTTCGGCTGGCCCTCCTGCCTTGGGCGCCGGCATGGCGGTGGCGCCTTGGGAGCCTGAGGCTTCGGCGGGCGGCTCTCGCCCTGGTCGCCATACGACGGTGGGGCCTTAGGGCCCGGAGGTTTCGTCGGAGGCCTCGGCGGCGCCCTCTTGGGCGGCTGTCCTCCGGGAGGCGCCTTGGGCGGAGGAGACGGCGGCCCCCTCGCCCTGTAGTCCCGGGACGACTGCCTCGTGCCATCTTCCCTCGTGCGATTCCAGCGATTCGGTGGGTTGCCTCTTCCAGATCGTTCACGGTGTGCCGATGGGGGGGGGGGGCAGCTTTGCGCTCAATGATGCCGCGCCTCGCTGTCTCCTCCTGCAAGACTCGCTGTCGCAAATTGAAGTATGGCAACGGCGCTGAATAGAGGGGAGTAGGGTCGAAGTCGATCTCAGGGAGCCCCTGATCACGCCTGTGGTCGGGCTCAGGCGATATGTAATCAGCGCGCTTTAGCCAACCGCAGTGAACAAGGCTGTCCTGAAACTCCACTATGTACTCCTGGTCGCGTGACTTCCGGCGCCCCCCCAGCGTTGCGCATGGCCATGGGTCGTGCGACAGTGCGGGCCGCCCGCTGGGGCCCCGGACACCCGGGTAAGTCTCGTGCTTCTTGACATGCTCCTCCAGGTCTTGGAATGTGGCGCCTTCGTATGAGGTCATGAGCGATACATCCCGCAGCGGCATCTTCCTGCAAAGCGGGCTGTCCCGAAGAGGCTCGTTCTCCCTCTGCGGGTAGCGTGCAGCTCCCCCTGGTTCAATCGGGGCGCGAGCAGGATCGCCGACCCTTCCAGTCCACGCGACATCGTCGGGCATCGTGGCGTGGATGGAATGAAACCCGTCGGCAATGTGCCTCTGTGGCCCATTGGGCCTGTACTGACCCACGTGGTCCCAGACTGCACTCTCGTAGAACCTGAAGAGTTGTCGCGGAGACATTGTCTCCAAGTCATGAAACAGTCGATCAGTGGGCTCCTGAAACCATGCTTGAAGCAAAGATTCATTCTGGGCCGGAGTGAGGAGATGGTCGGGTGATGCGGTATTCTGCGTGCGCCTCAGAGCCCATCCATGGCGCAATCACCACAGCACTCAGGTCCTCAACCTGACGAGGTCCGCCACACTCACGCGGCACTTCCCAACTTGACTGTTTTCCTCGTATTACGGGCAGATGTCTGCCCTGCGCGTAGGGCTCGAGCCCCGCGATCCAGGGGATGTTGTCTGCGCTGGCGGAATTCCAGATGGCTTGGTAGACATCTTGTGGAATGTCCACTGTTGGCTGGTATGATGGCTTCTTGATCATCTTTGCCAGCAATCCGGGCTGATCGAGCCCATCATTCTCGAACTTCCTCCGCTTGTCTGCATGCAGAGCAAAGAACGCCTCGCGGAAGTACCGTCCGATCTTTTCACCTGGGCGCATCCCCAGCAGCTGATATATATTCATATATTCGGGGTCTTGCTCCACGGCATCGTGTGTGGGGTGAATGCTCCCACATCCCTTTCCAACTCAAGGATGCCGCCGTGTTAATTGCTCTCGTCTGCACCTTGAGTGGCATGGAAGACGAATATTTCTGCGTTGTCCCAGCGGCCGCGCGGCAACGTGCATCGCTGCGGGCGCTCCAAGTCACAGTCCATTGCACTTCCCGCGGCGTAGCGGCGCTCGAGGTTGTGATCACTCAGGACATGCTTCGCGAGGCCAAGAAGGCCGTACATCTCCTGTATGCACGCATTGAGTTTGTCCGAATCTTCCATGTCCTTGTCCTGGAGGATGCGTTTGATGGGTTCGCATCGAAATGCGTTCGGGCAATCTTGTCCGTTCTGGAACATTGTTCCCCAGAACCCGCGCAGGCCTCCGTGAGTGATGCAGGACGTTGTCCTATGCTCGTCCTTCAAGGGCAGTCCCTTGCTGATGGCGGGGCGCCCGGCGCCCTTCTTCACGTAGCTTGCGGACCTGCGGGGCCCGCGACCGATGGATGAAGGCGCAGCGAGGGCGCCTGTGGTTTGGCTGCGAGTCGCCGGCAAGCAGCAGCGGCGCGCGCAAGAAGTTATGGCCGGCGAAGCGGCCGCGTCGGGGGGCTGCGCCCGGGCCGCGTTAAGAGCCGAAACAGCAGCGGTCAAAGACACTCCAACGCGCACAACGGCGGGTGCAGCATTAGCGGGGGCGTGGTACATTGTACACGTGCTCACCTCACCCGCAAGAACCTGCAACACCAACGAATGCACACGTCTCACAAAGTCATCCGTGTAATCTTCCGTCTGCTTGCAATCCCTTCCTCTCGCTTCCACATGCCTGTGGCTTCCATCACACCTACGTATCAAACCTTCAGCCATCATGCTAGGGGGCGATGCAATGCTCCATGGCTTTTTCATGTACTGCCCCTTGCTGTTCTTAAGACCGTAAGCACATCCATGGAGCCTAATTTTGTCATTTTGTACTTATCCAGGAATTCTTTCACATGTGGATCACTGCAGTATCGACGTGGGGTCGGCCACTCGAGACAAATCTGGCCCTTTCTCTTCATGACCTCTTGGGCCAAATCGCGAGCTACCCCTAACAACTTCCTAACCAGTGCCACGTGACCCCTCAATTTCTTGAGAGCTTTTTCGTTGCCAGAGCGGTAATCCATGGCCTCGTTCACGTATTGCCATGGGGACCCGCCCGTACACGGTATCGAGATCCACAATGTTATGCGTCTGTCGGTGGTAAGGCCTTTACTCCTTATTTTTTTCCAAACTCTATTTTCTTGGCCACCGCGAACACTTTTCCTTCTTTGGTGGTCATATCTTCTTTCTCCGCTAGACGCACCACCTTGCGTTGACCGTCAGGGATGATAGCTTGGTTTCCTAGCCGACTGCTAAATCCGCAACGAAATTATATGAAAAGGCGTTGTCGGGATCTTTCGCTGGAACCTGCAGCGGCATCAGGAGCGGCAATCGTAGCATCGCTATCCGTTGCTCTCCGTTCATCATCGGTATCTTGGCCGCTGCCTTCATCGAATGACTGGGCCTGTGCCTCTGAAGTGCTTGACTCACTGTCCGTTATCTAACGGCGCCATCATGTATTTGTCTTCTTTTGTCTTTCGCTGACGGTCATTCCTCCGTTCGTTGCTGACCTCCGCTGGTGTTCCTGCCCGGTTATCAACCCTAGGGTTTGGCGGAGAATCAGCAGGAGCTTTGCCTTTGTTTTCTCTTTTAAGCTTTTTCTTGGCCTTCTTACTGGGTATCTTGCCGCCGTTCCGTAGCTTGGACTGCGCTCCTAGCTTCGGCTTGAGAGTCCCCCGGGGCTTCAGGGGAAGATCCGTTTCGCCTTCAAATAGCGAGCCCATGTATTGTTGATGCGACGGGGCAGTCCAGAAGGTCGGGGCCACGACCTGCACCGAGTACAGCACTTTTACCCACGACGGTGGCTGTTCAAACCTCTTGGTGCCGATGTCGGCGGCCTGATCGTGCGTTGGGCAGTGTGCCAGGTTCACCGTGCCCCTGGCGAACTGCTCAGCGACGGCAGAAGCGTCGATTCGGTGAGTACGTGGCAGGTGCATAAGTCTCTGTGAGCCACCTGCCTTACAAACCATCTCGACGGCTTGGTTGTCTTCCATGAACTCTGCCCTCAGGCTTCGGCCGAGTAGCATCCCCCACAGTGGGAGCGCTGGCAAGAGTTCTCTTCTGAGTGCCTCGTCAGCTGACACGATCTCCGCTTCCAGTGTGCTGTGGGACACTGCGGTCTGTCGTCGTGAATTGCAGCTTTGAAGCGCTCTTGTGTTTGGTTCCCACAGGAACTGCGCATTGGCACTTGTACTGCGACAAGTGCGAATGTCACTTGCCAGATCAGCATCTGCGAACTGTTTCAGCCATGCGTCTTCGCGGCGGTCTCCGACCCAGGACGCTAGGCGGTAGTCCACCGTTGCTTTCAGATGGCAGATTATGCGAAACAGATCTATAGCCCGTTGTTCAGTCCACCTAGTGACACAAGCAGCTGTCTTGCAGACTGCGTTCAGCAGATCCGGACGTGCCATCCGTGCCCCATAGAGTATCTGCATCAGTACCTTGGCTGCAATAGGTTGCGGTATACCTGATGGGGCAGGCGGCTTGGGATCAGGAGCTGGTGAGTCCTCCATTGGAGGACCTCCCACGTGTATTTCTGCATCGGGAGGCCCCGTAGCAGCGTCGATTCTCAGACACGCTGCTAGAGCCTCTCCGGCAGGTGCCACTAGTTCTCCGCGTGGCCCGCCTTGCCCGTCTTCGAACGAGATGCGTTCAGGGCCAAAGGGAGTTCCCGACAGTGGATACGTGCTTTGATCAGTGTCTGTGAGCTCAGCGTAGAGCGACACGCAGGACTTGAAGAATTCGGCCATATCGTACTCCATTATTCGTACTTTCTTCTTCAATCCTGGCTTGTACTCTGGTGTCGGAGGTAGCTGTGGTGTGGCGGGTGCCGCACGCCGTCGCTCGCGTGACCCGCGCTGTTCTGTGGGGCTCTGAGGAGTACAGACTGTGGCCTCAGCATCGCGGTCTTGGTAGACCAGTAGTGTGGCTATGTTGCGTGGGCCATCAGGGGGGGGTGCCCTGAAGCACTTCTCAGCGACGGCTGCGGATGGTGCCGCCATCCCGCTGGTGTATTCAGTGTCGTCGAGTTCCTCCCGCGTGCTTAGACAAGGGTGATTCTTCGGACGGCCTCTCTTTCCTTGGGTCCGCCCGGTAACGACGTGTGGTATCTGTTCGCATTGGCGTCATGCCTCACCCACACGCTGTGCCCTTTGGGGACGTGTGATGATCTGTCGCAGTAGATCGTGATCATTGTGCCCTGCTGCGTTGCGCCATGGGCGACCGCGGCTGATTAGTGTCCCGCTTCGGCCACGCCATCGGCGTTTTGGCCCTTGAGAGGTGGCGGGTCCAACACGGTTGGAGCTACGCCTTGCCAATCTATCCATTTCTCCGAAATCCTGTGCTCGCATCCGAGGTATCTTCCCACTGGCGTAGGGGGGTCCATATCGACCCCTTCTGGTGCAGTCTCAGATGAGCTCAGTATAAGACTCCATCCTGTCTCCAGGTTTCGAGAGGGACCCGCGAGTTTGAACTCATCGACGTATACGATTAAGAACAGTTCAAGCTCTGGGTGATAGTAGCAACTCCTCCAGCAGGTTATCGAAACAAACCCCTTCGGCATGATGTGCGCCTCACAGTGTTGTTCCGGGAATCCACCAGCATCAGGGTGTCCATGCAGTACTAATAGCAGGGGGCATGCTGGGTCGATCATGCCCCCCCCCAGCTCTCAGTCCATGCTTCCTTGGGCAAGCGCGCCCACGTCGGGGCGCCTCCTAGCTTCGACTGAGTGTATGCCTGGCGGGCATTTGCTTGTTGTATGTCGTGTCCCTCAAACAGGCCGTGTGTATCAGCAGCTTTGCTTGCCTGCATGGTAGCCGGACACCTGGATAGCTCTTGGAACAGCGCAACGTTCTTGTCTTGATCAATAACATCGGATCCGTCAAAAACTACTCTCCCTTTGAATTTGCGATCTTTGTGGCCTTCAGGGGGTTCAGCGTTCTTTTCGAATACGATCGCGAAGAGTCTCCCGATGTGGAAGGTATTTCCTTTCATCTTTGCTCTGACATCGCGGAGCTCATGGACTTTTGACTCATCCCACGTCTTGAACTTTCTAAGACGTCCCCACTCATCCATTAGCGCCTTCTGAGCTTTTTCATTGTTGGCCGCCTCGGCCTTGGTGACAGGTCGAGCGACGCCAGCGTAGTTCGTCATCTGGGCATTGCCCGGCGTCGATGGAGGAGCAAGAAGTTCTTCCTTTTCACCGACCTGCATAGAGTCGGTGAATGGGTTGCAGCACGGCCGGCGCGCCGGCTCCTTTTCCTGGTGAGTATCGCGGCCCGCATCTTGCCCGCGAAGGGGCGCGCGAGGGGCGCCGCGACGACGAGCCGCGGCCGCGCAGTCAAGCGCCGTGCGATCCCAGTCACTTTCACCGTCGGTGCTCGAATCCCGTCCATCGGATGGTTCCGATTCTTCTTCTGGTGTGCACGTTTCTGTGCACCACTCCTGGAAGTCTTTCAACGCATCATCATCCACCTGGCATTTTTCTTGAAGGGCGGCCGCCGCCATCACATAGGTCGGCGCCGGTCGAGACATGTCGATGCCCATTGCCCTCAAGAGGTCAATGTTCGGACCCGGATCCTCTAATCCATAGAAGCCCTTCTTTTCCGTTTTGCATTCTTCAAAGAGTCTCTTCCGTTCCGATCCACTTGTCTTGAACCATCGGTCAGGGTGGGCGCCTGGATTAGTAGATTCCTTCTGTGTACGTCGGAGGACAGCGTTTCCGTATACCTCATCGTGCACGTCCACCTCGTTAGGCCTCCTGTAGTAAGGATCATCGTAGAATACCACTCGAAGATGTGCCGTCTTTTGCTTGCCCTTCAGCGGGGGTGGTTTCGTGAGCTCCTCGAGAGGCTTACCTACAACCACGGCGTTCTTCTCGTAATGCTCTCCCGTGTCCAGGTTTTGCGTTGTTATTGCCATGACTTGTTCAACCTTTTGTCCGTCCCTCGCGGGGGGCCGCAAGGAATTTGGTCTGCCTGGCAATGGTGACTTCTGTCTCGGCGAGGTTCTCGCCGATCCTTACCGCATTGAAATTAACTCTCCTTCGCCTGGCACCGGGCGGGAGCTCTGGGTCGGGCGGCGGGCCCGACGGTCCTTCATCATCTGTCGGATCATGGCCCCCCAGGGCTTCGTCCGCTCGTCCGCCAGCGGCGTGAGGCTCAGCCCCCTCCACCCCGAGATCGTCGGGAGTGTCGGGAACCATCGTTGGGCCCTCGTGGGAGCCCGTTTTCCTCCTCCATGTCGCACGCGGCTTCTCCTGTTGTTCTTCCGCAGCATTCCCGCTCGACAGCAGCGTTTCAAGTGTGACACTGCTAACGTTCGCAGCATCCTTGTCATAGGCTCGCCTCAGCGGGAAATGCACTGGGGAATCCTTGTCGACATTGTCGATGACCCCATCTGGAGATTCGTCTTCCACTTGCTCCACAGCTGTGTCGGTCCACGCCTGTTCCGTTCTCTCCACGATGGGTCTGTTGCCATCTGCCCTCATACCAGTAGTGAAGTTCCACCCTTCAAGTTGCGCCAACGGCATGCAATAGTGGTCAGCGCCAACGCGCCCCCCCGTATGCTGTACATATCCGAGATATACGCCGACTCGCGTTCTCGGGGCCATTTTGGGCTGTTTTATCCAGGGTTCCGGCGGTGGCAAATATCGGACTGCCGATCCGCATGGAACCAGCGGGGCACTGAAGGGCCCGCCGAATCTTAACTCCCACGGAGTCTTGCCGTTCTCTTCGTGCGTGGCGTTATAGCATGCGCAGAAGTAAGGGATGGCGAATGCCCAAAACTGTGCCGGCAACCCGGCAGTCATGAGCAGGGTTCTCGCTCCGTCTTGAACGACGCCATTGGCGCGTTCCGCTACGGAATTATGTTTCTTGTTCGCCGGCTGAGTGGAATCGTAAGCTATCTTCAGATCCTGGCAGGCTTTCTTTAGCTCTCTTGCCGGATCGGAGTAGATGTGCACGAACTGTTCGCGCGGGGCCCGTAGGTTCACTAAGAAGTCGGCGACCTGCTCGGCCGGCTTTCCGAACGTGCGTTTTGCCGCCAGGAATCTCGTGAACCGGTCGCGCAGTGTCGCACGCGAGGTTTCTCCGCAAAGTCCCCTCGATAGTTCATCAAGCGCGAACCAGTGGTCCATGGCGCATAGGCCTCCGAACGCTTTCGGCTCCGAGAAAGGCTTTAACTTCTTCAGTGCCTTGTTCTGCCTTTTCCGCTGCTGTGTTCTGAGCGTCTTTGCCCAGGAGCAAGTCGGGCAGTGCGGGTTCTTGGGCAGGTGCGTCATGAGGTGCCTTCTTGATTGAGCCTCTTTCTTAAGTCGTTCGACCCCACTTGGCTCACCCACTGATTCCTGCATTGGGTCTTCGGCGCCGTCGTCGTCGACGAGATCGATTGCGCCGAGTGCCTCTGCGTGTTCTTCTGCCGCCCCTTCTGCAGGTGCGGGGGCGGCTTGTTTCCCACTTCCAGCGGCATTGCCGCCCTCGGTGTTGTGCGGTGGCATTCTGTTGGCTATCCCAGTTGGGCCGGTTTCCCATCCCCCCCGGATTGCCAACCGAGGCTCATAGTAGAAATACGTGATGACGTCCCTGCCTCGGAGGTCAGCCTCGCCGGGCTCGCCCCTGCAGTGGTGCTCGTGACGGTCATTAGAGACTCCGTCCACATACGATTGTTCCGCCATCACTTCTTGCGAGTGCAGGTCCACGGTGGTGCGGTGCCTGACCGCCCGGAGCGGGGGACCACCCGCTTGCTCGGGATCGTTCAAGCTAGACGTCGCGTTCGCCGCCACACGCGCCCGCCGCGCTAACCCGATTGGGTAGGCGGGAGCTGCCTCGTCTACCAGACCCAAAGCTTCACCTCCTCCAGTGTTGAGGTACGGTATTTTGTCATCTACCGTCAGGTCCACCCTCATCCCATTGGGTAGGAGGAGATACGGCTCCTTCCCACTCTTCCAGTAGAAACTGTAGCCGTGATCTATGCAGAGTTCGCCCACCGATATCACGTTTGGCGTTTCTGGCATGACTATCGCGTCGAGCTTACCACTCATTAGCCGGCCGCAGGCAATTCTCACGGTTCCGAGGGCACTGGAAAGCCCCCCGGCCGTTTTCAATGCGATAGGGACTTGGAGTTCCTTCATCATGTCTATAGCGCCTGCATTCTGTACATATTCTAAAGCAATCAGGTTGGATCCACACCCAGTGTCGATTATGAATCGCATCGATCCCAGGCGGACCGTCTCCCTAATTACCCCTCATTCTGCGGTTGTGCTTCCTGGCCGATGCGGCATCGGCATTGCCGCCCCCGCCATCGCGATCATGCCCGTCGTCAGTCGCGGGCGCCACAACCTCCACACTTCATGCTCCAAGTCGCTCGCGTCATTGTTGGCGAGCTGCTGATGCACGCGTGTGGTCTTCGTGCGCCACTTTTGCCATTTCTTGGGAAAACTAAACGGATCCCCATGCTTCGAGGCTTTCGGCCTCGGATCGGCTTCCCTGATCTTCCTCAGGGTCCACGGCGTCGGGTAATGCGTCGAAAGGTCTATTCGTTCCCTCCTATCTGTCCGGGCAGTAGCGGGCATCCGGTTAAGGGTGCCACCTGCGTCGCGACGCAGTGAACTTCGCCCGGGCTTTCCTGTCTCCAGCAGGTCCAACGCGCCCCTCGGGTACCATCGGATTCCGCCAGCTATCAGGCATCTCAGCGTCTCAATGAAGGGGGAGCTGTCTGACCATTTATCTCATGGGCTGGCCATTGGCCCTTGGTTCATCGCCCGGGATCGTGACCCGGCGAAGGGCGCAGCCGGACATGCCAGTTGCACCGGTTCTGCGGAGGCCGCGCAGATCGTCGCTGCGACAGCGCCCGCGTGGGCGGCGTCGGTGCCAGGGGCGCCAGACGCCTCCGCCCCGGGTAACGGGTGCCCGGGAGTGTTGGCCTTGTGCCAACACTTGTCGCCGAAGGGGCACGTCTGGCCGTCCAGGTGGTACCAGCATTTCGCTTTACTCTTTCCCTTCTGACCACCGGACTTTCCGCCGTGTGTCTTCCCTCCGTCCTGTGCGGGGGCCGCCTGTGTCTTGTGTCTTCAACGCCTTCGCAGTCTTTTCGGCTGCGGCCGTCTGTTCCGCATTGCGGCTGCACGGCAGCCCTTTACCAGACTTCTGGAGGCTTTGCTCCCAGCCGTCGCGCTCCTGCTTCTCCTGTTTCGTCAGCGGTCGATGCTCTCTACCGCAAGATCCATCGCAGTTCTGGGGGCCTCGGCTGTATGCGTAGCAAACCCGACTCTTTCCCTTTGATGGGGCGTTACTGCTCCCGCGGCTGCTGCCGCGTCCATCATGTTTCTCCGAGCGGTCTTGCTTGCCACCTTTGTTGTCGCCTTAGCCCTTGCCCCTGTCTTTCTTATCGTTCTTACCTTTGCCCCTTGACTCTGATCTGCCCCCGCTGCTCTTCCCAGCTGTACCTCCATTGGAGGGGCCTGGTGTAGCCACCTGAGTCCTACCTCTCTTCTGCTGGGATGCGGGCGCGGCCTTCTTGGGGTGCAGGTACATGCAATCTTGTCGGCTCAGGGGACATTGCCCCTTTTGCCAACGTCGGCATCCCATCTTTCATGGTAAGGGAGTCCTTGCTCCCTCCACCAGCCTTCTCGCCACTGGGTCCTACCCCTTCGCTTGTTGATCTCCTGTTTTTGGATCCTCCAGTTATCTTCTCCCCGGTCCTTCAGCATTTGGTTTGCTATTCTCCCCAGCAGCCGTTCATGCGAGCTCATGCCCTTTCCATACTTGTCGTTACTGTTGTCATACATTGCAAGAGTCATCGTGATGCAAGGGCACTTCTTCATCTGCTTGTAGAAATGGCTCTGTATGGAGGGCCTGCAGGACTTGTGGGGTTTCTCCATCTCCAGTATCACCCTCATCCATTCATCGTAGAAGTGGTAGAGGTCGAGATCCGCCTCTTTGCCTTCCCCTTTGATCTGGATGGCCATAAGGTCCTCGTAAGTATACGCCTGACCATGGTCTTCGCGGGTAGTGACATGGGTTTGGATAATACGAAGAATCGACCTTCCTGCGAGTAATCCCCCGTCCTTCATTTGGGCAGAGTCAGCCAGATCAACCTCGTTAGCAAGGTGCCTTAAGGCATGAGAAGCATTTTGGTCCCTTTGAATCTTATTAATCCTCGCGATGAGGTCCGCAGCTATCCGTATGTCCAGGTTCCCGAAATACGGCCCTGGGTCTTCCAGAGCCTTTACCTTGACCTGTTTTGGCCCGAATGCCTCGGCGATCCACTTTGACGCCAACACATGATTTTGCTGCGAGCTCGATGCCACCGCTCGAATGACAGATTTCTTCCACATACGGAAGGATCCCGCGTCTGGCAGCGGGTCCAGGGTTATCTTGTCGACTCGATCTGCCGCAATCCACGGTGTCGCCACAGGTACCAGACCGCCGGAGTCCGGGAGCCCTGGGCCCCCGCCTCCTCCTGGAGGTCCCGAGGGCGGTGGTCCCCCACCCCTCGGATCGCCTTGCCCAGCTCTCTGGGCGTCGGCGTCTCGTCTGACTCTACGGTTCGCTGCGTCTTCATCTTCTTCCTCGGAAGATTCATCATCCTCGTCGTCGGAATCTCCTTCCTCGGAATCCTCCTCTTCGGAGTCGTCTTCATCATCGGAATCATCTTCGTCGTCATCATCGCCGTCGCCGCCATCATCGGGGTTACCACCCCCGGGCGCGCGACCGGACCCACCCTTCTTCTTCCCCGGCCTGTCTCCGTCACCGTGGGCACTGCCCTGGCGTAGGGGTTGATCGCCATCCCCTGCGAGGCCCCCCGCATAGGCCGTGGTTTTCTTCGGCCGGGCTGGCGTAGTCTATCCAGGGAAAGTGCTGACAGGCGGTCCGTTCGGTTTTTTTCTTCTTCCTTTATTCCTTCTGTTCCTGTATTCTGCTAGGGGCCAATTCCCTTTAACGGCTGTCATTATCACTGGCCTTGGCAGCGGCAATCTCTGATTCTCTTATTATTGCCTCCGCCTTTTCGCGCATCTCCTCAGCCTGCGCTTGCGCTGCTTTCTCCGTCGCGAGCGCGCGCTGTTCGGCTTTCTCTTCAAGCTCGTGGATGCGTGGAAGGACTACTGCCTCTTCATTGGCCCTTTGCTTGTCTCTGGACCGCTTGGCTTCTTCCTCTTCTTGCATCCTTTTCTTCACCATGGCTTCCTCCTCTTCATGCTGTCTCCTCAGCGCTGTCTCATGGTCACGCATGCGATCAGACTCGCACTGCGCACGCCGCCTCATGACCCAATCAACATGTTGTTCACAAAACTGCCTCTGGCATCTTTCGCATGTGCGCGGAGCATCGGCCACGTGGCATGTACAGCACCTGGTCGCATCTGATGTAGCCGGCCTGGATCGTGAATCCTCCCGCTGGGACATCGCCCCACTGACGGGGCGGATCCGCGTCGCCGATGCGGAGACGGCTCTCCTTACCGTGCTTGTCACATCTTGGAGCCCATCATGCACCATCTGCATGGCCTGTTGTCGGTAGGATTGTTCACGGCGTGCGTCCCATTCCTGCACGTTCGAAACAGCTTCTCTGTGAAGGCGCTGCTTTGTCTCCTCAACTTCGGCCTGAGCTTGCATGTCAACTCTCCGCAGTGCTTGCGTTGCCTCTTCTGCCTCGGCTTTCGCGTTTGCGTGGCCTGCCTGTGAAGTTGCCACAGCTATCTGGGCATTCTGTTGCAGCGATTTCAATTCTGTCGCCTTTCGCAGGGCCGCCTCGTGCTCTGCGAGGGCTTCGAACTGTCCTGACTCGGATCAACGCTTGGGCTTCTCCGCATGCCTCCGCGCGAATCGCCGTGGCTGAATCAGAAACCCGCTGGGGCTCAGCTTGCACATTGGCTGCCCCCATCTGTGCATCCCTGGCTTCGTCCTCCAGCTGTCGCTGTTTAGCCCGGGCTTCCTGTAGGGCCATGTCCGCTGTCCTCTTCGCCTCGACAGCGTTCTGTTCCAATCGGCGCCTCTCGGCGATTGACTTGGCTGCGATCTGTTCCGCCTCGGAAACGGGCCGTTCCTGCGCCATGGTTGCCTCTCGGAGCTTGGCGCGAGCCTGTTCCTCGAACTTCGCCTCTCGGCCCTGCGCCCCGCGGAGTGCTTGTCGGGCCTTTTTCCGCGACAGCCTGTTCGGCCCTTCTCTGCTCCTTGGCCCCTTTGTCTGCTGTTCATGCAGCCTCATAGAGGACATCCTGCTGCTCCTTTTCCCTTCTGAGAAATGCATGAAGCTCATGTTCGGCCTGCTGTGCCGCCCGTTCATTCTGCGCTCTCTGCCTTGCTTCCATGTCTGCCATCAAGTGCGCATGGCCGCCATTTCGGAAACGCGCCCCTGCTCAAGTTGTTTTTGCCTCATTTCCTGTTGCAGCTCCCACTCGCGGTGTTTACGCAAAGCAAGTGCGTTGCTTCGGTGGCAGACATTCCTGGCAAAGATACGCAATATTGCACAAGCCACATTGGACGGAACAGCCCCGGCACACGGGCTTCTGACATGGTAGATCATCGGCAGTCCTGCCCGGGCGCCGACTCTCGGGGCCTGGCTCGCACGCCGGCCCGTGATTTGCACATGGCTCTCTAATTGAGTATCGAGACGTCGATGATCTGGACAAGGAGGACCCGTGAATTGACCCGCTTGAATTGCGACTTCGGCCGCCCTTTCCCGACCTCGACCTCCTGGAAATCGAGCCGGGTGACTCGAATAACTGCCTTCCACGGGGTTTCAGATCAGGGACTGGCCCGGGATCCTCTTGACCACTCGAGCCGCCAGGCTCGGTCTTTGGGCGCTTTTCGCACGGAGATTGCTTCGCGTCCACCGGGTCGCCCCTAGGGGGTTTTCCGTGACAAATCTCTATCCCAGACCCCCCCGGATGAGGCCGCGAGGTCCTTTTGACGTTCGACACTGTCCCGCGGGCTTTGTGACTTACCCTTTCTCTGGACATAGTCCGCATCCCGCTTCTCCGGGGTCCGGTCGGATGCCGATCCACAACTCTTCTCGGGCGAACTCGATATTGTCATCGCCTTCGCCGGCGCGGCGATGTGCTCGGTCTCGTCGCCCTCGTCCGATGAGCTGGAGTTCGCGACATAGGCCTGATCAACGTCCCCCAACAGCGGGTTGCGCGGGCAGGGCTTTCCCCCATACCAATCATCCTCTTCGTCGCTGTCATCGTCTGGAACAGGGGTGTCTTCTCGCCCACGGTTGACAGGGGGGTATCATCATATCTCGATGGCTCACCTGCTGGAGACGGGGTTCGTATATTGGCGAAGGGGTTCTTCGTGATCAGCTTCTCAATGGCCTTGTCATCCTCCTCTGCCGGTGATATTGGTCTCCCAGGTGAGTTGATCTTCTGCAACATTGTTGCTTTCGTCTCTCGGGTGCGTTGCGACGTCGACTTTGTCGGTCGGTCGACTCGTTCCGTAAGCATTTCCACATCTTTGGGGCTGGCCCCCCCTCCCGTGTTCTTCCCCACGTCCACGGAGGTACTCGTGCTTGCCCCATCTCTATCGACGTGGTCGACTGTCCATAACCCAGAGCTTTCGGCTGATAACCCATCTTTACCCAACTTAGGCCCAACCAGGCCAATATCGTCAAGTAAGGTACTCCTCATTGTTGGGATCCATGCTAGCGGGTCAATGGACATCGTGGAATGTAAAAGGATACGTGTATCCCGTTAAGCTTTGGGTAAGGAAAGTATACAGTATGAACGCGCGCGCGCGCGGGGGCGGGCGCGGGCCTTTTTCATCTCCGAACCACGAATAGCTGCAACCAGCCAAGCATGTGTCTGCGTATGTGGTTATATATACATCGACGGTGGCAGGGAGCGCATGGCAACGATTCTTCCCCCCCAAATTTCCTTCCAAGGATTTCCACGCCAGCTCGGGAATCACATTGTCCAGGAGCTTGGCGCGACTTCGGCCCAACGTTTGGCCACGCAAGCGCTCCCAGAAGGCAGGGGTCGGCTGCGGTTCGCCGCAGGCGTCTTCGACATGAAGGGGAAAAAGAGAGAGAGAGAGAGAGAGAGAGAGAGAGAGAGAGAGAGAGAGAGAGAGAGAGACCAATTACCCTGGCGACGTACCCAACCCTTGCGCAATGCAGGGCGTAAGTACGGCAGGTTTGCGACAACGGGGGCGATGACGTAACATGGACGCATGTGATTTCGCGAAAAGCAATCGGAAGGCTCGCAGGCCCCCGATCCAAGTCTAAGGGCTACGAAATAACATATCACCCCCGTTGGCTGTGCCACGCGCCCGTTGCACCCAACTTATCCCGCGACAACTCTTGAGAGTCCTCGCGGGATACGTGTAGGCGCAACGTTATATAACGTTGCGCCATCGCCAGACAGATGGTCTGTTTCAAAAATCACCCCCATTGGCTGTGCCATGCGCCCGTTGCACCTAACGTATCCCGCAGCAGCTCTCCAGAGCCCCCCCCAGGGACGGCGAAATCTCGCTCAGATCCCCGCGGTGCCTCACTCCGCAGGACCCACCAGCAGCCCTCGAAACTGACGACAATGTCGCAGATCGCAGCCCCCCAGGGACGGCGAGGTCTCGCTCAGATCCCCGCGGTGCCTTACTCCGCAGGACCCACCAGCAGCCATCGAAAGTGACGACAATGTCGCAGATCGCAGCTCCCCAAGGACGGCGAGGTCTCGCTCAGATCCCCGCGGTGCCTCGCTCCGCAGGACCCACCAACAACCCTCGAAAGTGGCGGCAGTGTCGCAGATCGCAACCCCGCGGGGGCGGCGAGGTTTCGCTCAGATCCCCGCGGTGCCTCATTCTGCAGGACCCACCAGCAGCCCTCGAAAGTGACGACAGTGTCGCAAATCGCAGCCCCCCTAGGGACGGCGAGGTCTCGCTCAGATTCCCGCGGTGCCTCACTCCGCAGGACCCACCAGCAGCCCTCGAAAGTGGCGACAGCGTCGCAGATCGCAGCCCCCCAGGGACGGCCAGGTCCCGCTCAGATCCCCTCGGTGCCTCATTCTGCAGGACCCACCAGCAGCCTTCGAAAGTGTCGACAATGTCGCAGATCGCAGCTCCCCAAGGACGGCGAGGTCTCGCTCAGATCCCCGCGGTGCCTCACTCCGCAGGACCCACCAGCAGCCCTCGAAAGTGTCGACAATGTCGCAGATCGCAGCTCCCCAGGGACGGCGATGTCCCGCTCAGATCCCCGCGGTGCGTCACTCCGCAGGACCCACCAGCAGCCCTCGAAAGTGACGAGAGTATCGCAGATCGCAGCCCCCCAGGAACGGCCAGGTCCCGCTCAGATCCCCGCGGTGCCTCACTCCGCAGAACCCACCAGCAGCCCTCGAAAGTGGCGGCAGCGTCGCAGATCGCAGCCCCCCAGGAACGGCGAGGTCCTGCTCAGATCCCCGCGGTGCCTCACTCCGCAGGACCCACCAGCAGCCATCGAAAGTGACGACAATGTCGCAGATCGCAGCCCCCCAGGGACGGCGATGTCCCGCTCAGATCCCTGCGGCGCCTCACTCCGCAGGACCCCTCAGCAGCCCTCGAAAGTGTCGACAGTGTCGCAGATCGCAGCCCCCCGGGGACGGCGAGGTCCCGCTCAGACCCCCGCGGTGCCTCACTCCGCAGGACCCACCAGCAGCCCTCAAAAGTGGCGACAGTGTCACAGGACGCAGCCCCCCAGGGATGGCCAGGTTCGCACAAAGCAAGAGGAGACAAGAGGGGGGGAGCGGGAGACGGGAGGCGGGAGGAGGAGGAGTTGGAGGAGGAGGAGGAGGAGGAGGAGGAGGAGGAGGAGGAGGAGGACTGGAGGCCGCAGTGCTCTATTCAAACGAATCCCTAACCAAGGAAGGTTGGGAAAAACAAGCTGTGTAATGAGAGATTATGGAAACCCAAGAGAGAGAGAGAGAGAGAGAGAGAAAGAGAGAGAGAGAGAGAGATATATAGGATTAGCGGGGTAGAGATGGACATACAAACATCGTGCTGTCACACTGGACGATGCGCGAGGAACGAAGGGAGTCACGGCGAGCCTCGGCCACGAAGAGGCTCCGGGCTTCCCGACCTAGATCTAAGGAGCGACCCGAAAACCAGCGCCCATCCTGAACCCAAAGTTGTCCCTATTCCAGCGTCTTGGCTGTAATGGGTTCGCCAGGGGGTCAAAGGCGGAAGAGGAGGAGGGAGAGGATGCCGAAAAGGATGGTGAAGGCAAGGAGGAGGACCTGGAGGACGATGATTCGGAGCTGGAGGAACAGGAGAAGAACGAGGATAGTCACAAGGACGAGCAGAAGGGGCGCAGAGGCCCCCCGCAAACCCTCCCAGCGCCAAGCATGCATCGCGGACGGCCGATGTGAGCGGGGCATCTGGTAGCATACCTGCGGGCCAAATCAAAGGGCACTCCTCCTACCCCTTCTCCACCTCCCTCTCCCGCTTCTCGTTCCCCTCCTCGCTCATCTTCCTCATCCACCTGCGTTTCGTCTCCCCCTCTGCTTGCCACACACGCGCGGGGGGGGTGGGGGGTTCTGGCCACCCCATCACGCCCTGCAGGGTAGAAATATGGGGCACTGGGACTGCGCCCGCCCGTCTTGGCTGGCCTTATCATCTTGAGCCGCCCCCTCCAGCGAAGCAAACCACGAGGAGGAGGTGTCTTGTGTCCGTTTCGGCCGACCGACCAACAGGACCTCGAAATTCCACTCAAAGTCAAAGATCGGGTGCGCAGAAGAGGGGGGGCAACGCCTCCTGGCCCGAGGCATGTGCGCGGGCGAGGGGGGGCCAAGGAACGTCTTGAAACGAATTGACAAGAACATTGGTGGCCAGGAAATCTGGGAGATGCCATGGCGCTGGCCATGGCATGCCTCCCCCCCCCGGAGCCCCCCTCCACGCCTCGGACGCGCCCGAAATCAGAAAAGGGCACGAAGCAACGCTGAGGATCGGCGGCGCGCCCGCCCACGGGGAGGCGGCAGGGGCGGGCCTCCCCAGAAGGCTCAGAAGGCCTCCAGCCTTCTGAGCACAAGAGGCAAGCGAACCTACCTCGCCTTGGACCACTCTCGCTGCCAAACGGGAGCCACGCGATACCCAGCTACCCCTAGGGTGGCCCGCAATGCCCAAGCTGCTTGTCCAGGAGGCGCGTGGTATGAATTGCTTTCGCCTGAAAGCGAAGCTGGGGCAAGCAGTTCACCCTGTAAGATACGGTTTTCGGAGTCGTCGCCGAAAAACGCCGACGGCTTTCCAGAAGGCCAGAGGGAGTTCCGAGAGACCCCACCGCCTTCCAAGAACGCCTGCGCCCTCCCACTCCACCCCCCCGGCGCGCCGCCGAGAGGAGGGTTGATCAGCACGGCCACGGTCTGCCTTCTCCAGCCGCGGCGAGCTCGCCATCCTTGGTCCGGGCAACGGCTTCGTCGAAGCCGCTTCGCCACGCTCGACTGGGAGTCACGGCGCCCAGACTTCCGGGGATCGACACGGTGCGACCGGATCACAGGGACGCGCGGTATGGATCCAGGGCCCCTGGGCACTCAGGCTGAAGTTCAGTTTTTTTGTTTGTGTGTGTGTGTTTGTGTGTGTGTTTGTGTGTGTGTGTGTGTTTGTGTGTGTGTGTGTCGAGCTGGCCAGCGAGAGTGGTCAAGGCTAGGCCGAAAAGGCAATGATGCACACATACCTTTGGCGAATTGCTCATCCCATCCTCACGACCCTGCTTCAATGTGAAGCGGAAGCGGGGACGAAACACGAACAGGGGCAACGAATAATCACATCTCCTCTTCATTTGCGGCAAGGTCCGCTGCCGGTGAGCCGTGGCCCGCTCCGTGGCGGAAGCAGTCTCCCCATCGACAGCCGCTTCTCGCTTCAGGCATCTGCTCTTGGGCGGTTTGCCCATTGATTCTGCCCTGCCAAGTCACCTGGCATTGCGCATCGCGCCCCGAGATGCGCGGCATCATCGCCCCGTCCCGCCCTCGCGCCGCCTCCTCGGAGAGGGGCGGCCGCTCAAGCCCAGACTGTGGCGCGAGAAACGCGACTATCTTCGCTCCCCCGCGGGTGACCCCTCGCCAACGGGGGCCCACAACGACGACGGAACGCTGTGCACGCATCCGCGGCCGCGGCCGCCGTGGCATCGCGGGTGCGCCGCGCAATCTGTCCAACGACGGGGGTCCCTGGCGGTCGCTGGCCGTCGGAAGTCCCCCGAGTGCCGCCGAAGAAGGCGCGGCGCGGCGTGCTCGGATCGGCCCTGTGCGGGCGGCGCAGCCCATTCGCACTGCCCATGCTCTCGCCATCGCTCGGACGTCCATTTTTTGTGTGTTTTTGAGGTTTCGTGCGTGGTTTTCTTCGCCAAATGGTCAAGGATGTTCCTCGATGCCCTCGCCGAAGGAAAAATGCACACGTCCGAGCGATGTCAAGTGCCGCGGGGATCCTCGAGAACAGCGTCCATTCTCAGACGGTGCCGGAGCGAGGCAGGACCCCGGGCCCTACTTGATCAATGCTCGGGGCCTGCAGATTCGAAACAGAAGGTCAACACTTGCGGGCCGCGGCCTGCGCGCAAATGTGAACATTGAAGTCTGGGGCGCGGGGGGTGATGTCGCGCTTGCTTGTTTGAGGCCAGATGGACAGTATCTACGAGACTCATATGTTTGTCCAGTATGTTTGATCTATCCGCCACCGTGCCGCTGGGCACGGAGTGTGCGTGTCCTCGGGTCCTCTCACTGCCCCTCTTAGCCTCAGTCCTCACTCCTGAGGGGTTCTTAAGGGGTCCGGGCCCCACATGCCCGGTTTCTCGGGGGCATGTCGCCCTTCCCCTGGACTCCTCCGCGTCTTGTCCCTTGACTGTTTCATTCCCAAGAGGGCCCCAAGACGAACCAAGAGGGCTCCAAGAAGCCCCCAAGACGGTCCAAGGAGGCCCCGAGTCGCCGAACGATCGCTCCAAGACGCTCAAGATAGACTGCCCATGAGGTCTCCAGGGCGCCCAAAGAGGCCTCCAAGAAACCTCCCAAGAGGGCCGCAAGAAGCCAACATTATTGATTTGCCTAAGGTTTTTGGAGGATTTGGGCGTTCTCGTCTTTTCGGCTTCCCGACGCTCCCAGACGGCCCTAGGCCCCCAAGACCGACCCAATATGCCTCCACGAGGGCCCCAAAACGGCCCAAGAGGGCCCCTAGACAGCTCAAGAGGCGCGCAAGACGGCCCAAGAGGATCCCAAGACGGCCCCAAGAGGGCCCCAAGAAGGGGCACACGAACGGACAATTCGAGCCTTCCGCCCCAAGAGGCCCCCAGGAGGCCCCAAGAGGCCCCCAAGAGAGCCCAAGAGGCCTCGTAGAGGCCCCACGAGGCCCCCAACAGACCCAAAAAGAGGCCCCCCCAAACGGCCCCCAAGGGGCCTCAAGACTGCCCCCAAGAGGCCCCCGAGACACCGGGTCAGGCCAGGCCTTGCGGGACCCTGCAGGGACCCCTGCGGGATCCTGCGCCCGCGCCCGGGGACAGTGCAACCCTGGCCCTGCAGGACCCTGCAAGCTCCAGCGCTCTCGATGACCCCCGCTTGCGTGGACCCCCGCCTCCCCGCCTCGTCCCGCCCCGAGCGACGGGCACCCCGCGCCGACCCGGAGCTGGGCGCGACCCCGCGGGGCTCGGCGGCTCTCCCGCCGCCGCCCGCCCGCCTCTGGCAGCGGGGGGCCGCCGAGCGTCGCAGCCCCCCCCCCCCCCAGGGCGCTGCCGCTCGCGGCAGCGTCGCCCCGGGAGGTCCCCGAGAAGAGCCCAGGGCGGCCCCGAGAGTCGGCGCGCCTGAGATGGGCTCGGACGTGCCGAAGCTGGGCACGATGCCCATCGGCGGATGCTGTCCGACATCTCGGCGGAGAGCGAGGGGGGGGAAGCGAGAAGGAGAGGGCCTGCCCAAAGGCGGCAGGACTCTTCAGAAGCCCTCGCGCCTTATGAGAAGTTTTCTGTGTCTTCGGCGAAGGCTTAGAGAACTTCCCAGAAGGCCGGGGGACTTCCGAGCCTTCTGAGAAGGCCCGCCCCTTCTCACTTCTCCCCCTCGCTCACCTCCGAACATTGGTAGCGGCCGCGAGTGGACAGAAGTTGTCCTGTGTCGACAAGACAGCGCCCGTGGCGACGCCGACAGCGAGCCCTGCTCGAAGCGGGGATGCCAGCCTTCGGCGCCGTCCTTCCCCCGCCCCTTCCGCACCGAACCAGGTACACTCAACCCGCATCATAAGAATGCGCGGTAAGGATGCAATGGGCCTTGGAGGGCAATGTTGGCGTTTTCTCGGACGAGGCTGGCAAGCGAACGTCGCTAAGGATGGACCCAAAGGGCAAGGATGCAAGGGCACCCTTGGGAAGGTTGCCCATCATCCTTTCCTACAGTATGCCGCTTGACTGCACATGGAGAGGCCCCAGGACAGCCCAAGAGGGCCCCCCCCAGGAGCGCCCCAGAGCAGCCACGAGCGGCCCCCCCCCCCGCAGGGACGGCCCGCTCCCTTCGCCAGAGACCGCCCGCGCCCGCGCCCGCACGAGCCAGGAGCCGGGCCCTGCCCGCGCGGCGCCGCCCACGGCCTCACAGTCCGTGGCGCGGGCGTGCAGGACGGAAAGGGGGGATGCCCGAGGCTTCGGGCTCCGCGCAGGCAGCCCCCCCAGGCAGCCCCGGCGGGCCTCGGCAGGCCCCCCGAGCAGTTCCGGTTGGCCTCAACGGGCTTCCCGCGTGGCCCAGGGGCAGCCTGAGCCGCCCGGCGCCGCCTCCGGCGGCGCCCCCCGGGGGCGTGGAGACCGCCCTGAGCTGCTCGGGGGGCCTGCTGCTGTGGCCCGTCGGGGCCAGCTGGGGCTGCTCGGGGGGCCTGCGTGAGGCCAGCTGGGGCTACCTGGGGGTGCTGTGCGTGCGCAGTCCGGAGCCTTCCCCGCAGGAAGGAAGGGGGAAGGCATGGCACGAGCAGCGCCCCGAGACGCCCGACCGCGACACGGGGCGCTCGAGGGGTGGGGGCGTCCCGGAGTGAGTCGCGGGGAGAGCAGGGGGTGGGGGAGACGGATCTGCGGCGCTCGAGGGAGGAAGGCGAGGGGCTGGACGGTCTCGCCCTCCATGGCGAGACGGCGGTCGAAAACATCGCGAGTAAAAAGCACCAGGGTCATACCCCCCACCACATCCTCCTGATCC
>CAUYUJ010013958.1:230905-281019 GCA_963575745.1 Prorocentrum cordatum | reverse complement strand
CATCATCATCATCATCATCATCATCATCATCATCATCATCATCATCATCATCATCATCATCATCATCATCATCATCATCATCATCATCATCATCATCATCATCATCATCATCATCATCATCATCATCATCATCATCATCATCATCATCATCATCATCATCATCATCATCATCATCATCATCGCCCCTCTTTTTTACGCGAAACAAGCCTTAGGTCGTACCTGTGGCGGTCTAGCCTGCTCCTTTTCCGTTTCCTGCTCCTCCTCCTCCTCCTCCTCCTCCTCCTCCTCCTCCTCCTCGTCCTCATGGCCGTGTTATTTGGCATCGGCATGATGCCGCACACCCCAGTGAAGGTTTTGTTCCTTTTCCGACAGGCGCACAGCTCAGGTTCAGGGACAATGCTCTTCCTCACGCACTGTGGCGTGACCTCGAAGCCCTGTTCGAGTACCTCTCTTGGAGCGGGGCTGTTCAACATTATGAAGGGAACAGGCTTGGAGGGAAGAAATGGTCCTACTTATCCTCGGAAATGTTTGAGACGCCTGGAACATGGCGGGGCCTATTCGGCCGCTAATGCTGGGAAACGTCATGACCGCGGGGTTTTGGCCCGAGGAGAGACTTCTTAAGGCTGGCCATGACACTGCTACCAGCGGGTTCTGCCCTCGGTGCGGCCTATCTCCTGAGAGTGCGGTCCATCGTTGTTGGCAGAGCAAATGCAATGACCAGCTGATGGATGGCGCGGTCGCCCGATCTAAAGATTTGAAATCTGAGGCCGTCAATTCCCTCGCCTCTTCCAGCTCTGGTGCCGCGGTCTCCCTTCTCTCAAAGCCAATTGCGGTCACTTGTCTGAACCACAACGGTTGCACTGAGAGTGGGGGAGGTTCGTGGGTGGACATCAGATCCATGGGGGGGTTTGGAGAATTGCAGGACCCGGAGGAGTTAGGAAGAAAGGATTAGCGATTGAGGGGGTGTGGATGGGCCATCGTCCACCAAGGCTTAGCAGGCATGTTTGATGAAGTCGCTTCTGGTACGTTGCCCACTAAGGCGCAGACTGCAGGTCGCGCTGAACTCTTCGCCCTCGTACAGCTGGTTAAGAGGTCTGTGGGCAATGTCAAGGTGTCTTGCGACGATCTGGCTGTTGTGCGTGGGTCTCGGAAAGCTTTGCGTACCAAGTCCAAGTCTTCCATGATGGACCTGTGGGCAGAATACCATGATGTTCTCGGGACTCGGGGTGGCATGATCGATGTTCGATGGACCAAGGGGTATTCCACCCAGGCCCAGACCCTCAGTATGTGCATTAGCGATGTAGAGTTCTATCTGAACAGAGCCGCGGATTTTTTCGCTGGGAAGGTCGCTGAGGCTGGCCAAGTGACAGATGAACAAGCGGTCTTGACTTTGTTAGCAGACGAGCGGACTTTCAAGGTCTTAGGCCTCTCCTCCTCGCTGTCCAAAGTGAAGTTTTGTGTTCCCCGGATCGGGGCCGAAATGAAAGGACTGTGCCCCGTATTCGGACTGGTGCCAAGTCCGTTGGCGAGCGGCTGTGTCGGCTCCGAGACGCGGCGCACTAGTGTGGAATGCGCGCCACTGCGTTCAAGTGTGAATTTGCGCACCAAAACTTGCAATCGTAGAAGCCAACTGTCGGAATTCAGGCCTTCCGTTTGCAAGCCCCGCGCTGCAATTAATCAGCGAATTCTAGGGTTGCAACTGCCTGCCCAGGCAAAGACTTCTCCTCCTCCTCCTGATGTCCTTGGTCCTCGGGAGGCGGGAGAGGGTGTGTGGGCGGATCATCCTGTGGCAGAGCAGTGCCATGAATCGCACCGCTTGACTTTTTGTTAGTGGTGTTTCGTTTCGCGAAGATTGTGGGCGCCATTGCGCGGAGAACCCGCGGTCCTTGAACACCGAATGTCAGCCGCCCATGCGTGCTGGTAAAGATGTGCTCAGCCGTTTTTTGGAATCGAGGGCTTCCGCCTAAGTCTGCTGGGAAGTTCCCAAACCTATGAGTCTCTGCAGCGCGCCCAGCCTTGCAGCTGGTGCCCACGCGCGGACATATAATGGAATGCGCCGACGCTGCCGGCGTGTGGGAGGGTCTCTTCCGTTCGTCGTCGTCTTCGTCGTCGTCGTCGCCGTCGCCGTTCCCCCTCTTCCCCTGGGCTCTCCTCCTCAGGCGCGCCAGCTAGAACGAACATAACTAACGTCGTGCGTAGTTGAATCGAAGGGAAGCCCGTTCCCTTGATCCCTTCCCCGCCGGGTGGGTGGGTGGGCGGGGGCCCCAGGGGGGTCTCGGGGACGGTCCTGGGCCAAAATGCCCCCCCCGGTCTCTCGAAATTCAAACAAAACAGAAAGACCGCCCAAGAGTTCCACGAGAAGCTCTCACGATGGTCAACGAGAGCCCGCGTCGCCTAACGATCAGTCCTTCAGCGCCCGAGATGGATTTCCGACAGCCCGACATGTTCCAACGCGCCCCACGAAGCCTCCAAAACAGCCCCCCCCAGACTGTCCCACAAGGGCACCAAGCAGCAAAATCGTCTCACCCCTGCACGAAGACATATTTCTTCACCGTCTTCGCCACTTCAGCTTTCGCAGCGTCCACGGCAGCCCCAGAGGCCGCTAAGAGCGCCCCCCACACGGCCCAAGACACCCCCAGGAGGGCCTCGCAACGCCCTGCAGGGCTTCCGAGACGACCCTAGAAGCGCCAACGCAGCCCAAGAAGCCCGGGAACGGTTTCGAAAAGGGGGCCCGGACGGGGCCCCGAACGGATATCTCGAGCCCTCCAGGGGCCTTCCAGGAGATCCCCCAACCACTTCCAAGAGGCTCTCAGAAGCCCCCCACTAAGTCCCAAGAGGCCCCCGAGATGTTCCAAGAAAGCCCAAAAAGGCGCCGAAAAGGCCCCCAGAAGGCACCGAGAAGGCCCCGAACGGCCCAAACGCCAGCAATGGCACATGAACGGCGGGATTCGGATTGAGATCCCACTGTTTGCGATCACTGGTCGACCTCGGGCCCGCGCCTTTTTTGCGTCGCGCCCATCGTGGTCATCTTTTGCCACCCCCCTCCTCCTCCTCCTCCTCCTCCTCCTCCTCTTCTTCTTCTTCTTCTTCTTCTTCTTCTCTTCTTCTTCTTATTCCTCCTCCTCCTCCCCCTCCTCCTCCTCCTCCTCCTCCTCCTCCCCTCCTCCTCCTCCTCCTCCTCCTCCTCCTCCTCCTCCTCCTCCTCCTCCTCCTCCTCCTCCTCCTCCTCCTCCTCCTCCTCCTCCTCCTCCTCCTCCTCCTCCTCCTCCTCCTCCCCCTCGCGTTCCTCCTCCGCGTGCTCGTCAAGCCTCGGCGTTGCCAACTCGCGAATCGGATCGGATCGCAGCTGCGTCGGCGCAATATCGGATCGGGATCAGATTGTTCGCGATCGCGGATGGGACTGGAACCCTGCAGGCTGGACATCGCGCCGCGCCTCTGGCAGTCGTCTTTGTGTATGTATCCTCCTTGTGTCCCGCGCGCTTCTCGAGCCGACGTTCGTTCGAATCTTTCTCGCCCCATCTCTCTCTTCGTTCTCGTCCTTCTCCTTTTTCTCCTCATCCTCCTCCTCGCACGCAACGAAGGCGGGCCGCAGAGTTACTCCTCTATCTCGTATTGCTGTAGCAGCTGCGCTCTCGCAGAACGGGCGCACTCGAAAATCGAAGTGACCCTCGACCCGATCTTGATGATTTACATGTAAACAAACCACAACCAAACGCTGGACCGATAGAGTGCGTTGCTCGGTCGTCATATCCCCAGCAGGATCCAGTCTTCTGTCGAGAAACCATTCAATAGGCTCGCTGAGCTTCCACACTTGAACTACTCTTCCCCATAGCAGCGGACAAAAGAGGTAGTGCGCCTGGGAGTCAGTAGCAGGGTGCAGGCAGCCGAATTTGCACAGACCGTCCCTTTGGATCATCCTCCTCTCCGTCGTCCAACCCCCCACCAGAGTCTTAATCGTCGAGATCTGCCAGGCAGGATACATTGAGGACAGCCCCTCCTCCTCCTCCTCCTCTTCCTCCTCCTCCTCCTCTTCCTCCTCCACCTCATCCTCTTCCTCCTCCTCTTTTTCCTCCTCCTCCTCCTCCTCCTGCTCCCCCCCCCTCCCCGCGCCCCGCCTCTAGGAGGGCGCGGCGGCGCGGCGACGGGCGCGGCGGGCGACGGCCCAGGGAGGCCCATATTTAGGAAAACAGCTGGGGTTGAAATGTCACATCGTCGGAGATCTCGTCTCTCGGCCACTCGCCCCCGGGCCAGAATTTCGAAGGGAACCCGGCCGCGGCCGCGAGGGGCCCTCCAGAGGCCCGAAAAAATCGAAGATTGTAAAGAAACGCGACCTTTCGAAGCTCAGCGGAAACCGACCATCGTCCCCGAAGAAGCCAGCTGTTTGCGCGAAGTTCGCTGGCCCTCGCGCGCGCAGCGGCAGTTGCGCCGAGATTGCGCGGGGTCGAAGTCGCATTGGCCGCTGCCCGGGCAAACCCGTAACCTCCCGGCACTGAGCGGCGTCGCGCGCCTTTCGTGCCCGAGCGGGTGGCGCGGAATTGTCGTTGCCGTCTATTCTGTCGCGTGGGAGGAATCCTCCTCCTCCTCCTCCTCCTCCTCCTCCTCGTCCTCCTCCTCCCTCCTCTTCGGATGTACACCAGTGTCGATGGAACCGAATGCAGACTGGTCAGCGTCCACGGATCGAGGAGGGGAACGGTGTTGGTCTAGGATCCCTGACTCCACAATGTGCTTCCAGCGGGCAGCCCGACGAGAGTATAAAGCAAGTGTGGGTATCAGGAGCAGCGAAAGCACGGGTAGGATCGCGACCACCTTTACCACCCTCAAGCCACCCCCTTTTCCAAGTACGTATCCCTCCTCCATATCCCTCTCTTGCTCCTATTCCGTGCCATCCTCAGCCCCAACCCGTCATCTTTCTCCTGCTCCACGTCCCCTTGCAATCCCCGTAGGTGCTCAGCCCCCTCCCTTCAACCTCGGCCTCCACATCCAAATGCACTTTCAATCATCGCCACCCCCCCTGCTGCTCCCCCTCCTCGTTTTCTCTCCACCTCCTCCACCTCCTCGGCGTCGTCTTCCGCCCCCTCCTCGTGCGTCTCCTCCTCCTCCTTGTTTCTCTACCTCGTCGTGGTCAAGGTCGTCTTCTTCAGGGCTGGCGGCACTCTTGACAGCCTGTGCGGGCGCTTTTGGAGCTCGCTTGTGCCGCCGTCTTGGAACCCTCTCGGGCCACTTGAGGGCGCTCCTTGGCTATCTTGGCACTCTCTGGAGCCGTTCCCGAACCCTGGAGGAGGCCTCTTGAGCTGTCTTCGGACGACCTTGCAGGCATCTGGCGCCGTCTTCGAGCCATCTGAGGGCATCTTGGACTCCTCTACCTCCATTGTCTTCGTCGTCGCTGCCTACAGGGTCGGCGGCATCGACATTAAGGCCTTCGCAATACCCTTTCACTCATCGCCACCCCCCCTGCTGCTCCCCCTCCTCGTTTTCTTTCCACCTCCTCCACCTCCTCGGCGTCGTCTTCCGCCCCCTCCTCGTGCGTCTCCTCCTCCTTGTTTCTCTACCTCGTCGTGGTCAAGTCAAGGTCGTCTTCTTCAGGGTCGGCAGCACCGGCCGCAAGCCTTCGCAATAGAATCCTCCTCCCCCGTCTCTTCCCGAGGCAGCGAGAGCCCCCATCTGAGAGCCACTGCAGCATTGCCACCTCCCTCCACCTCCACTGGACCGTGCCCCTACCGTCAAGAAGACCTGGATCTGCGATCTAAGAAAGAGTTGGCAGAAGGGAAGAATGTCGTGGGGGAAACGGGTCCTGACCCCCTGGGGCCTTCTTCCCTTCGGAACTTGTACTAACCGTGAATTCTTTCTTGACGGCTCCGTGGCCCAAGAATCGCCCTGGAACCCGAGAAGGGAGAGGCATGCTGTTCGTTTTTGTGTTTCTTTTCTGCGCGCGACTCGCTGCTGGCGGCGCAAAGACAAATTGGAAGGAGCAGAGAGCAGAGAGTTACCACATATCGCACCGCATGTATGATGTCTCGGTCATGCCGCGCTCGGGCCCTTGCAAGGCGACGCGGTCCTTGGGCCCAATGGAACGCGCTGCCTTTACAGCCTCGGCCATTGGGCCCGCGCTGCCTTTACAGCGGTGTCCGCTCTGTCTTTGCCGAGAGCCCGCCTTTCTGGGCCCCTGCCTGGCCGACGGTGCCCGATGCGTGCCGCTCCTACTCTGGCGGCAAGCGTGCGCGCTGGCGTCATCTCTGCTCCTGCCATGATCGGAGGAGCTCTTGCTCGGCGTGTCGCGGCGGCGGCCCCGGCGACACGCGATGTCCGCCCTGCGTGCGGGTGGCCTTGTCTTTCCGCTCTGCGGGGCGGGAGGCCAGGAAGAGCTCGGGACGTTGTCGCCCGAAGTTGGGGCGTCGACAGCGCGCCGCGCCGAGGTGCGCTGGGCCAGAGCTGGCGGAGCGACACGCGGACCAAAAGATCCTGGCCGTACCCCCCTCTCAATATTCACAGGCTTTCTCGCACCGCAGGTGCGGCGCAGCCGCCGCCCTCGCTGCTGACGCGTTGGTCAGCCTTGGGTCGCTTCCCGTCACGGGTTCTCGAGCCCATCTGGTGTGAGCTGTGAGAACTTGCGCGCGAACCGTTCCGAATAATGCCGTGCACTCGAGGCAGCCAGGCGGTGGAGAAATCTACCGCTGCTGTGCCGCGTAAGGGACGCGGTAACACTACATCAGGAAGAACCATTACGAGTGCACCGTGTGTTGGTGAAGCCATGCGGTCTTGCACAATCTGTCCTTCTCCCCCTTGCCGACACCCGGAATCCCCGCCTGCTCTCTCCGCCGTCATTGGCCGAACGCCTGGGAGAGAGGCACCGACAGTGTCAACTCGAAGAGCTGCTCAGCGACGTGGTGCACGACCCACTGCTCATCCTGACAGTGGTCGCCGCCACACTGCTGGGGCACCTGTGCTTCGCCGCGGAGTTCATCATGGCCATGAACTCCTGGAAATCGATCTTGCCATCTCCGCTCGTGTCGACCGTGCTGATAATCTCTTCAATGACCTTGTCGTCAGCCAGCTTCTTGTCGTTGCCTTTGCTAATCACGAACCTGAGCTCGTCCTGGGAGATCTTGCCGTCGCCGTCGCGGTCGAACAGGCGGAACGCCGACCAGCAAACGTCCTCCTGCTTGTACAGCTGCTCGTCAAGGGTGGCGGCCAAGAATTCGGTATAGTCCACGATGCCGCTGCCGTCCGAATCTACGTCATCGAGGATCCGCATCAAGTCCGCAGGGATGTTCTCGAGGCCGGCCTTCAGCAATCCCTCTTTCAATTCGCGACCGGAGAGCAGGCCGTCCTGGTTGCCGTCTAGCGCCTGGAACACGCCCCGCAGTCCCTTGATTTCGCTCTCATTCAGCTGCCCAGCGATGATGTGCAGGGCTGCCTTCTTGAGCCTGTTCTGCGAGCGGAAGCTGCGCAAGTTGGCCACGAAGTTGGCCGGCAGCGAGGGCACCTTGGGGGCCCTGGGCGCCCAGTTCTTGATCCAGTCCTGGTCCAACGCCTGTTCGGACGTGAGCCTCTGGCGCGGCTCCAACTTCAGCAGCCCCCTGATGAGGTCCTTTGCGTCCTCGGAGATGCCGCACCAGTCTGCCTTCTTGAACGTAAACTTGCCAGACTTCACCTGCGCGAGGGTCTCCGACTCTCTCTCCCCGCAGAAGGGGGGGTAGCCGCACATAATAACGTACATGATGACGCCACAGCTCCAGAGGTCGCATGCATGATCGTACTTCCTCGCGAGCACCTGCGGCGCAACGTAGTATGAGGTGCCCACCTTTGCAGACAGCATCTGGCCAGGCTCAAACCTGGTCGCAGAGCCGAAATCCACCAACTTCAGCACGCTTTTCTCGATGGCAGAGGAGCAAACAGCGGCATAAACACACACTCACACACACTTGCGGAGCTCCGTGCGGATTTCTTGGACCGGCGCTGGAACCCCCTCCCTGGCGCGCAGAGCGCGCCAGGGGCGGCGTCGCCAGGGGGGTTCATTCGCCGATCCAGGAAATCCGCGCGTATCTCCGACAGTTTATGTTTATGCCGTTTTTTCTTCGTCGAGATGGGCCCAGGGCTGGCGAAGAAGAAGCTGTCGATCGTGAGATTGCGGTGGCAGACCCGCCTCTCGTGCATGTGGAGGGCGGCCGAGAGCACCTGCTGCATGACCGCGGCCGCCTGCATTTCTGTGATGCGGCCAGCCTCGATGACACGGTCGAAAAGCTCCCCTTCCTCGCACAGCTCCGTCACCAAGTAGATGTTCCTGTGGTCCTCGAAGGTCTCGTGAAGCTTCGCGATATTGGGGTGGTCGAGCTCCCTGCGAATATCGATCTCCTGCTTGATGAGCTCAGGGCTCTCCACGTGCACCTTCGCCCGGGTCTTCAGCGCACGGACCTCCTGGGTCTTCTTGTGGCGCACCCTGCGCATATCCCCCATGGCACATGCGCCATCATCTTCGTCGGCATAGAAATTCTGAATCCTCCGGGTGTCGTCCAGGATGAAGGCTGCGTCGAAGGGGTCCTTGGTGGAGGAACTCGAGCTCCGGCTCTTGGGGCTCTGACCTCCCGTCCGCGCGCTGGGCGGCGACGCCACCGCCTTGCCGCCCGAGCAGCCCATCTCGAGGCGCCCACACTTAAGTCGGACATGTCCTTGTGCAGGCGGATTTTGGAAGAACTATGAAAAAGAATAAAACAGACGGAAAACAGCTGAACATTGTCAAATAATCGTCCCCAGACTATTTTTTGACTATGTTTGAATACTCCTCCTGTAGAGGGACATGTCTTAAGCCCGCACCCCTGGTGCGAGGCCTCGCGCCCGCGCTCGGACGGCTGCCCTTGCTGCCCCGAACCAGCGGCTGTGCGGAGCGGGAGGGGCATCTCCCAGACCGCCCTCCTCGAGGACGCCTCCGCTGCATGGCGAGGGAGGAGCTCCCTCCTCGCGCCTCCGCTTGTTCGAGGATTCCCCCACCCCCTCTCCACTCCGCTCGGGGACCCCCGTTCACGGCGAAGGAGGATTCCCTCCTCGCCGAGCCCTTCTCTTCGGGGACCCCCCCCTCCCCCCCCGCCCTCCCTCCCCCCCTCTGTTCGAGGATTTCGCTTTCGTGGCTTTGGGAAACGTTCCCGACGTGCTCTCCTCCCACCTCGCACAGAGCAGGGACAACAAAACGGATAAGCATAAACTCCCGGAGATCCGCACGGATTTCTCTGGTCGGCGCTGGAACCCCTTCCCGGGCGCGAGGGGGGAGCGCGCTAGGGGCGGCGCTGAACTCACTGCCTGGGGGGCTCCGGCGCCGACCCAAAGAACTCGCGCGGAGCCCCGAGCGTGAATGCCAGTGCAGCTTTTGATTCATCGGTCGCTCCTCCCTCCTCCATCGACTTTTCTGGGTGGGCTGAGGGGGATCGATAAAAGGGGGGGGATTGGCTCAAGGGGGGGGAAACACCGACCCGGACTCGGCGTTTCTTCATCGCCGAGAGATCGGCGATGGCCCCCCGCAGCGAGGCCACACGTTCCTGGGCGGGGCGATGTGAGGCACCTGCTGGCGATGATTCGGCGACCGGGGGTTCGATGCAGTCCCCCCTGAGCCGATCCCCTGGTGTCGGGGATGGACAGACCCCCCTTTAGTAAAACGTGGTTTAGTGAAAACGACCTGAGGCCCAAACCTGGCGGGCGCAAGCCTGGAAAATAGCGGCCACGGCGCCCTCTCGAGAACTGAAAACGGACAACTCACTAATCGACGTGTCACTGCTGGGGGTTCTGTCCACCCCCGATGGTGGTCTTCGGGTCATGACTCGAGCCTCCGGCGGCCATTCGGGATGATTCGGGCCCCCCCCCCAGAGACTCTCGGCGAAAGCGCGGCCGCTGGAAGGCATCCCGAGGACGGAAACCGCCGAGAACCAACGAAAACGTCCGAAAGCCTCGACCTCGAACCCCCCCTCTTGAGCCCATCGCCCCCCTATCGGTGCCCCTGACGGGCGTTCTCTCACTGCCCGATCATGTGCTGGCGCACCCCTGCGGCGCATCTGGAGCATGACGTCTATCGCCACGTCTGGTTCGCCGCTCTTCCTGACGCCGCGGGCGCGCGGGGCAGGCGAGGCGAAGGGGGAGAAAAAGGGGGGAAGAGGGCACGTGAGGAGGGGGAGGGGAATGGGACAAGCTAGGTGCGCTCGCGTCATATCTGACGACATACCCTTCCCTCCCATCCCTTACCATGGCGTAGATATCCACGATTTGGAACAAGCAGAGGCGCAGAAATTGGGCCACCGCTTCAGCGGGAACAACGTTTTGGAACAAAAACCAAGCGATAATCCATTTCCCGGGAATCCAGTGTAAAAACAATACGGGGAGGGGGGCCGGATATCTTCCAGACGTCATCAGGGGACAGAGGAGAGTAGTATTCATATAATCAAGTTGTAAAGGAGAGGAGGGGGGAAGGGTGGCGAGGAGGAGGGGGAGAAGGACGGAAGGAGGGAACGGGAGGAGGGGGAGGGTGATGTGGAGGGGGGGGGAGGAGGGGGGGAGGAGGGAACGGGAGGAGGGGGAGGGGGAGGAGGACAAGCTAGGTGCGATCGCGTCATACCTGACGTCCTCCCTCTCCCTCGCATCCCTTACCACGGCGTAGATCTCCTCTCTATTCGCACAGTCCGTCCGATGTCGTAGCATGGCATAACGTTACATGACGTAACATGGCGTTGACGATCACCGCGTAGCATGACATAGCATGGCGTGGCAACGCCCCAAAGTGGGGCCTCTGCGGCCCCCAAAATCAACGAATCGACACCGAATGTGTCATCACATCTGATATTTGTTTTGCGGGGGCGGTTTCTAGATGTTGGGGTCTAGTTGGAAGGCCGTGGTATGGCACCGGAAATAATGACTCCCGCGCTGCAGCAGGAGTACGATTCGGAACGGGCGGAAGCGCGGAAATGGGTCCAGCTCTGCAGCGGTAACACGATTCGGAACGAGCGGAAGCCCGAAAATGAGGTCAGCGTTTCAGCGGGAACATCATTTCGAAACAAACCCAAAGCGAAAACCCAGTTCCCGGGAATCCTGAATGTAAAAAATACTGACGGGGGTCGGGCATCTTCTGGACGTCATCAGGTGAGAGAGGAGAGTAGCATTCATGCTGTGTAATTGTGGAGGAGGGGGGGGCAGGAAGGGGAGGAGGGGGAGGAGGTCGAGGGGACTTGGCCGTACATCAACGACGCGCGCACGCATCCCACGTCCCGCATCAGGATTGCAGGGGCGTGGGGTGCTCGAGCGCACGCTCGTGCTGCCAGTCCCCCTCCCCTCCCCCAGGCAGCACCTGCATGGCATGCGCCCGAGGGGGGACTTCCTTCCTCGCCACTGCCCCCGCGCGGCCCCCTCCAGCGGTGGCGCCGCGGGGGTCTCGCTGCGCGCTTGGCGGGGGCTCCGGCTCTGTGACGGGGGTCGCCCCTCTCTGTGCGACTGGGCGCTGCGCGCGCGGGCAACGACGCGGCTGCGCCGCATCAGGGGAGGCCGATCTCCGCGCAAAGTGGCCGCTCGAGGCACTGGAGGGCCGACTCCGCCGCGAAACGCGCACGATGAAATCCTACACGGCCTATCAGGGAATTATTGAGATTCGTGCGGGAATCGTCAAGATCCAGTCGGAGGTCCTGAGGGCACCGTCGGCATGCCTCGGGATTCCGGAGGCAATCCTGCGCGCTTCTGCACTACTTCTTCAAGATTTTGGAATTACGTCTGGATTGTTTCGGAAATCCTTCGGGTCCAGGTCCCAAGAGATCCTCAGGGCTCGATAAGACGTCCTCGACAAGGTCCCCCCAAGGAACCCGAAGTTGCGGGAATTACGTGGGGATTCTGAAGCAAACCCGACTCCCCGCTGAGTCCGGCGTTTCCCCCAGGGAATCTTTAGGATGCCCTCGGAGATACCGTGCGCCTGCATGCAGTGGGACAAGCCTGATCCCATGTGAACTCCTGGACTCCGGGTGGAATTCGTTAGGGGATGCATGGGCTCCCGCAGAGAACCCTCAAGCTTGCTGAATCGGTACCCGTGGACTTGCACACGGAATCGTGCTGGACCCCGGGAGGTTCCCAGTTTCCGCAGAGTCGCCCGAATCACAATCGCCGCACTCTGGGGCCCTGCCCGCCGGCAGTGGGCGAGCCCCGCCGGGCACTTTCGCCAGGGAGGCTCTGGAGCCTGACGCGCTGATCTTATGTGTCACACGAGGCACTTGGGAGGCCGGGTGCCACGCAGGGCATCCTCGCCCGCCGCGTCGCCCGTCTGGCGTTCCGATACGCGCTCCGACCAACGGTCGCTCGTGCCTGTCGTCAGGCGCCTGGTGCCTGTCGTCAGGCGCCTGGGGCGCGCCCGCTCCCGGGAGGATGTGAAGGCGGCGGGGTACAGTGGGACCGAGGCAAAAAGAGCATCCTTCAAGAACGTGAGACCCTCTGTCGGCCAGAACACACAAAACTTCCAAGGGTACCTTCCCCAGGATGCGCAAGAACATCCAACTAGCACGAAGAACGCTAGGGTGCCCTCACCGAGCCGATCTCGATCTTATACCTCGGTCCGACTGTAGGGGTTCGGCGGAGGAAGGAAGCGAGACGGGTGAAGAAGAGGATCGGGCGGACGGCAACGAGGATGCAACAAACGCAGGGGGGTGATCGAGGCTTGCAAGAAAATGCCCCTGAGGGGGTCCGGAAGGGCCTCTGAGCTGCCACCGCGGGCCCACAGGGTGCACGAGAGGTGAACATTACTGCGACCCGCGTTTAGCCCCCCCCCGTGCACGAACACTCGAGAAGGGGAGATGTGATTTTGCTTGCCGACGGCCTGGGCCTCGTTGGGCCTCCAAGGATCCGTAAGGTGAAGGAGGACGGGGAGGAGCTGGAGCAGCACGGTGTCGCCTCGCTGGGCGAGGCGCACCCCACGTCATTGCACGCTCCAATACAACTTTGAGATATCCTCCTCTGTGAGGTGCCTGGAGTGCTCTGAAGGTTTCTGGAAGCCTTTAGGGACGTCCATACTGGAGACCCCAAGAATCCCCTGGAGAATTCCAGAAACCAGAGACGGCACAAATGCACCCCCCAAGCTTCGTTCCTCGATGCTGCATGCTCGAGGACCGCTGTGAGAAACCATCCTCCGAGATACCGAAAGCTAACTCTCCAAGGAAGGCTCAGGAATCCGAGTCGGGTTCCAGGTCCGTGACACCTCGGCAGCAACAACGACATCCTGAGACACAGCTGTTGGAGATGGGATTCGTCCGAGGATTCGTTTTCGAGATCGAAGGCTGTAACACACGATCTTCATTTTCAAATGCAATTGCGAATGACCTGGCGGGCGTACGCCTCACCCTCCCTCCTCCTCCTCCTCGGACTTCCTATGTCCTCCTCGCCGTCCTTGCAGCGGAACTTGCCCCCCAAAGCAGCCTCGCTGTGGGGCTCGCACCCCAAGGCGGCTCGCCCCACCGCCGAGCGCCCCCCCAGTCTGTGAGGAGGTCCGCGTCGCGCCGACAGCGAGCCAGCCATTTTTGGAGCAGAGTTCCTGCTCGACAGGTACCAGGCGAGCGCCCAGCTCCGACACAGAGTTCCGGCGGAGTCGATGGCGTCTGACGACGTGTGCTTCTGCAGGCTATAACTTAGACGCATACGATGGGAGATCTTGCCACAGGAGATCTTGGGGCACGTTCTTCGTCGACGTCTGAGGAGGGTCCTGAGGTGCACCCGGGCTTCTGTGGGTCTCTGAGACATGGTGGAACAAGACATTTCCGTGGCGCCCCTGCTGGCAGGCGGGTTTCTCACTCGACGTGCCTGCTTCACGTGCGAGGGACAGCGCGACACTGCATCACACTGCCCTCGGGAAGCTCAGCGAGGGCAAATCTCGCAAGACTCGCCTTCAGCGGCACGCGCTTCTGTGTGGACGCTCGGAATGAATACGCAACACATGGGGTCGATGCCCAACAACAAATGTAGTCAAACAGCCACAGCGGCCGCTGCTGTTTGGGCAGGCGGCCTTCTGTCTCAAATGGAGAACGTCCGCGGCGACACCCACAGCGAGCCCTGTTCAAAGTGAACAGAAACTGCTGTCGGTCTTCGTACCCGGTCTTCCCGTACTGGGGAGTGCTTGGGGACACTCGGGGGGTACTGGGGGTACTTGCGGGCACGGGAGGGTGCTGGGGGGCACCGGGGGGGCACCGGGGAGCCCTGGCGGGCCACCCAGTTCGATCGTATCGAGTCTGGAAGGCACGTCCGACGGGAATCGCCAAACACCAACAGGTTTGCGGAGGCCGATGCCGCCGCCGACCTGCGAGGCACTGCCCGGGCGACGGCACGGAGCGTCCTGCAGATGTCGACCAACACGGAGTAGAGGATCTGCCAGGGAGCAGGAGGGCCCGAGGGGAAATCCAGAGGAGGGAGGAGGAGGGGGAGGAGGAGGAGGAGGAGCAGGAGGAGGAAGAAGAGGAGGAGGAGGAGGAGGAGGAGGCGGAAGAGGAAACGCGACGCCAGCAGAAATGGAAGGCAAGGGACGCAACAAAGGAAGGAAGGCAAGCAGGCGTCCCGCGGGCCAACAGAAGTTGAACAGATCTGTGCATGACATGAACAAGAACATTCGTGAAGAACACTCGTTGGACCGCGCGGCCAATGCTCTGCACAATGTCCGTTAGAAATTGTGTGCCGTCATCGTGGTCTCGCGTGCTCTTGCGGTACCTCGGGCAAGCGACCGACGGGTCGCCCGACCGCTCAATGCGTCGTGACAGCTGCTGGCTTCGCGCTGCCATCGCGCTGAAGATGCGAGTGCGGAGTGGGGACTTATGCCGCACATCGTGGTGCATGATATACATCATGCGCAACATGATTGAGAGCAAGGCTTCGTCTGGGAGGGGCTGGCATCTCTACGGACGAACTCGGAAAAGGCCATCCCCAGGGCACAAGGCGGAGGGAAGCGCAGGGAAGGAGAGTGAGACCAACGAGAACACAAAACACTCGAACCCATTATTCATACTGTCGGACTGCCCGGCGCCACAAGCGTGGCAACATCCCGTGGGGCCACATATATTCTGGCTATTGCAACAAGCATGAAACAACGCCTTCACATTACATACTAACGTGCCAAAAGGACGTATTGTCGGCACTGCTACAAATACATAGCAAGTGATCGACGTGCTCTACGTTGAGGGTTGGATCGAGCTTCATCATTTCTCTGAGGCACATCTTGTCGAAGGGCATGCTCTTGGACGAGCTGGGCTGGTCAACCAGTGCCCCTCCGCAGAGTCCGCATGGGATCATAGCCTGCGTGTGAGCTCGCGCTTAATTTGGCGTCCTGCAGGCCATGGCCACATAATCTCAGTAAGAAGAACAAGGTTGTCCCACACCTGCATCAAAAACATACCGGCGCCACAATTGATGTTCACGCTAACGGTAGATGCACCCAAGCCACTCGCCAAGGCTCGGTACACAGGTCCATCATGGTAACATATGAAGATCTCTGCCATGCCACCCGATACATGGGGGAGGAGGAGGAGGAGGACGAGGACGAGGAGGACGAGGAGGAGTAGGAGGAGGAGGACGAGGAGGAGGAGGGAGAGACGATGATCACGAGGATGTGGACGAGGAGGATCAAGAGGACGAGGAGGGGGCGCAACTGGTTTTTCGCCCGTACAGAGAAGCCCCCTGGTGTTCACCCTGGCCCCTGGTGCGGTGGCACCCTTTGGCCGTCCGCGACCCGGTCTGGGGAGGGAGGATAGGGGAGAAGGGTGGGAGATGGATTAGAAGAGGAGGAGTGAGATGAGGAGAGGTGACGAAGGAGGAACAAGACGATGACGATGAGCACGGGCGGATGTCGAAGAAGCCAGGGAGGGGTGAGGGGGAGGAGAATGAGAGAGGAGATTTGAGGGAGTGCAGAGGAGAGAGGGAGTGGGACAGGGAGAGGAGAAGCTCCCTCCATATCCTCGTCGTCCTTCTCCCCCTCCTCGTCGTCCACGCCTCGGAACAACAAGGGGCCAAAGCTCTGGACCCTCTCGTGCCCCTATTTGTACCATCGCGCTGAGGCTTGCGAGATAGGCGCTGGTGACTGCTTTCTCGGCGGGTCCACTCCTCGTCGCCCTCCTTCACCCACAAAACCCATTTCAGCATCCCAGGCCCGTCTAAAAACACCGACGCGGTACACACGGGAGAAACATTGAGCAAAAATCTAGTCCCCACCCCCGCTTCTTGGAGTCCCCGCTACCAACCCGTGCCAAGGTGGCCACCAGACTGGCAGTGTCCAGGAACATGGGCGATCGGTATGACTTGGTGTGGCTTGGTGGTGAAAGCGAGCGTGGAAATCTGCCATCTTAGCTATCGGGGGAGACGGTGGGACGGGGAGGTGAAAAAAGGTGGGAGAGGAGAAGGGGGCGGGGGAGGGGTGACGGTGGGGGGGGAAATGGCAGAAGGGGGAGGGGAGGGTTGGGATGCGGGCGGGTGAGGCCTGGGGAGAGCGAGCGGGTGGGAGAGGGTGGGGCTGAAGGGGGAGGGGGGAAGGGGGCTGCTGGGGGGGCAGAGGGAGGGCCGGGCGGCGGGGTGGCAGGGCCGGGGTGAGGTTGCGAAGCGAAAGGGGGCTGAAGAGGGGACCCTCGACCCCTGCAGCCCTCTGTCGCTGCACCCCCCTTGCTCCCTCGCTCCCTTGCTCTCTTCCCCCGCCCGCCCGCCCGCCCTGCATCCACTCCCCCGCCCTCCATCACTCAACGTCGACATCCATTGGCCATGTTCCACGGTAAGACGTGCAAGCCCGTTCTTGCCACAGCGCCGAATCGATCTAGACGGTCACCAGCCAGCGTTGCCGCGCAACCGAAAACAACTTACACAGCGGCCGCCTGGTGTTCCGACTGCAGTGCTCGAGCAAGAGAAGAGGAGTGGGGGAGGATAGGGTCGCCCGATCTGCCGGCCCTAGCGCGCGTCAGTGGCGCTTCTGCAAAGAAGCTGGCAAATCTTGATATGCTTGCCTTGGCGATGTGACGTATTCGTGGTGCGACGTGTACATGGTGCAGTCTGCGTGTTGCAACAAGCACGTACCTACGCTGCAGTATAGGTGGCGCAGTCACTGTGGTGCAAACTTTGTGGTGCAAGTCACCAGTGCTCGCCATATGTCAACCCCACTGCTCGCGCAATCATCCCACCCACCCACCCGCAACTTGGTTTGCAAAACCCATGCGGCGGCGATTGCGCTGATTGCTTGGTGTTGGCTGGCGCATCTCTGCGGCCGCGCGCGCCCGCGCATGTTCGCAAGCGCAGCGGCCACCCACTTTGGTGCGACCGACGCGGCCGAGGTGGCGCTGACCGCTGGGCACTTCCCAACGGACGCCGCAATGAAAGTCGCCGAGTTGGGCGGGCGCGGTATCATGGCAACGTCGACATCGGTAGACACGATGATGGTAATAGCGGTGTTAGTGACGATGGTGACAACGACGATGGCACGGCCAGTGACGGCGCCGATGTTGATCACCTCGACGACGATGACGGCGTCCTCGAGTCGGTGATGAAGGTTGTATGTAGGGCAAGCTATGTGGTTGCAATGCGCGCCAGGATTTGCAATCCGCTGGCTCCCTTGGGTGTCAACAAGCTGCGTGGCCTTGGCTGCCCTGTTCTCTGCGCCAGTTCTTCTTCCCAATATGCACTTACAAGTTTCACTTTTCTAGTGTCACTGTTTTACTGATTGAAGACAGCGCGAGGGAGGAAACCCGACAAACGCCCGCTAACAACGCCAGAGTTACGTAATCTGAATTCCGGGGGAAGGGTGTCTGGGACACGCACCGTGCAACATATTCGCGCTCCCGAGGCCAGCCCTTGGCAAATCCCACCAGCCCTCTGGGCGGAGGTGGTCTAGAGCGTTTCCGTTTCCAATCTCCCTGATATACCTCCCCCCCTCCTTGGGTTTGGACGGCGCGGGCCCGAGGGGTTAGAGGGTCCTTTTTGGCCCAAGATGGCTCCAAGAGGGCCTCAGAGAGCGCAAGATGGCCTCCAAGATGGCCCAAGATAGCTCAAGATGGCTCAAGATAGCCTCGGACACACATCCAAGAGGTAACAAGGCTGCCCCAAGACGGATCCAAGTGCCTTTCGAGCCTTCAACGGCACCCTCCAAGATGCCAAAATCCTTCAAAAGCCAAGGGAAAATCAATGTTTCAGGCATTCTCGCCTTTTCGCTTCCGATGGGCTTTGGCATCCTCAACACGGCCCCAAGTTGCCCCAATAGAGCCCCAAGAGGGGCCTAAGAGGGCCCCAAGACGGCCCCAAGAGCGGCCAAGAACGCTCCGAGAACGGCCCAAGACGGCTCCAAGACAACATTTGTGAGCCTCCGAGGGGGCGACGGGAATTGGACCCCCCCCTCTTTTTTAGCCATGGGGCCCAAGACGACCCCAAGAGGCCTCCCAAGCCTCCCCAAAGAGCCCTAAGAGGGCTCCAAGACTCCCCAAGAGGGCCCACGAAGGCCCCAAGAGGACCCCAAGAGGGCTCCAAGATGGCGCCAAAATGGCATTACGACGCTTCGAAGAAACCCTCACCACAATATATCCCCTAAGCCCGACTTCTCGTCCTCCTTGTCATCGTCCCCTCCTCCTCCTCCTCTTCCTCATCCTCTTCCTCCTCCTCTTACCCCCAAGATGGTCCCAGGCATCGCCAGCACCAGCAGCACTATCAGTAGCACCAGCATCAACACCAACAGCAGCGGTACCATAAACACAAACTACAACGACAACGCCAACGATACCAGCAGCTACAGCCCGGCACCCTTCGCTACAAGAGCTCTCCCAACTCACTGGTGTTGCCAATCAAGCCGCCGTGGGACATCCGCGCATTCCGTCCTCCCTTCCTGCCTCCTCCCTCCTCCTCTTCCTCCCCGTGCCGCTTTCCTGCTCTTCCTCCTCTTCCCCGGTCGCCTTTTCCTTTTTTCCTCCTCCTCCTCCTCCTCCTCCTCCTCCTCCTCCTCCTCCTCCTCTTTCTCCTCCTACCCCCAAGATGGCCCCAGCAGCAGCACCACCAGCAGCAGGAGCACCACAAGCAGCAGCACCAGCAGCAGCACAAGCACCAGCAACAGCAACATCAACACCAGCAACAACAACAGCAGCGCCAGCAACAGCATCATCAGCAGCACCGGCAGCAGCATCAGCACCTGAGCAATTTCGACGCACGCGAGTTTAAGATACAAATCAGTGCAAGGGTTAAGATCAAGGGTGGCCATCGAGATGCGACTCTAATCTGCGCGCCGCTGGCGTCGGATCGTAGATACAGGAACCTGCGCCAGAGACGCTTACCAAAGAGAGCACCATGGCGCATCTTGCACTGATTTCTGTCTTAAACTTCACTGCGCGAAGGTCCTTATTTTCTGGCCCAGGGTACGGCCCACCCTGTTTTGACGCTTCCCAAACAGCTGTGCGACCGCGTGCTTCCAGGCGTCCCTGATTGACCAACTCACCTGGTAATCGTTTCTGGATGGGCGTTTACGACAAGGAACCTCAAGGCGTATGTCGCACGAATTTCCATCTCAAATTTCAGTGGGGGAAACTATGTGTGATCCTTGTTTTTCTGGCCCGAGGTACGGCCCCCCAGTTCTGAAAACAAGAATGCCTGTGCGCACGACGGTGTCTATGTGCAGCTTCTGCGCCCCTTCCAACACGCTCCCAAGGCGGTTGCGAAACCTCGTGCCCTAATCTGCGCGCAACACGGATGTCGGATCGTGCATACAGCAACCTGCGCCAGAGTCACATACCACAGAGAACACCATGGCGCATCCTGCACTGACTTCTGTCTCAAACTTCACTGCGCCGAACTATTCGTGATCCTTGTTTCCTGGCCCAGGGTGCTGCCAACCCTGTTTTGACGCTTCCAAAACAGCTGCGCGACCGCGTGCTTCCAGGCGTCCCTGACTAACCAACTCACCTGGTAATCGTTTCTGGATGGGCTGGTGGTGATTTTTTTTTTAACGGCCGCAGGCGAACGCGCCGGCGGCGAGCGAAGAAGGTCGGGCCGCGACCGGCTTAAATTACCGACGGCTAACGCGCGCGACAAGGCGGCCGCGGCGGCGCCGGATGCAGCAAGCAGCAACTGCGGCGAGGGTGAGGCTGATCCCAGGGAGAGCTGAACCCAGGGCAGAGCTGCAAGGAGACCCAGGGAAACCCAGGGAGCACCAAATTAGCCAAACCTGACACGCGCTGCCAAAATGGCACGAAATCTGAAGAGGCGCCAGCCGAAGCGTCGCGCACCGACAGATCAAGTAATGACCGCTCAAAGGTAGGTAAACCTGCGCCCCAGGAGCAATCATGTGCACCGTGGTCCATGCATAGCATAGCAAGACCTGTGAAAACATAGCAATGCAACCGAGCAGGATGGACCACACCCAATGCCAAATATGTACCCAGGGTGCTCGTGCGCAGCCAATGGCGAGTGACACCGGGACAATGAAGGCGGCGCCAGCGGATGCGACGCACGACCAACAGTCATCCGAAGTGCGCCACCTGTGACACCTGTGGACCTGTTGGCAACGCCAGGAGCCAAGTAGGATAGACCACACCCGACCCTGTCGCGACCGTGCAGAACCTAAGCTGCATAAGGCTGCCCGCTGGAAGGCCGGGTCACGGCCACACCCAGGAGAAACCATAGTGAATTAGGGTGAAACAAGGGCGGGCGCGCCCGCGGCTTTAGGTGACGACCTTCCACTGTTTCTGGTCCTTCCTGGGTGCGCGGCGATCAGCGTGGCCCTTCGCCGCCTGGCGCCCCCAGCCCGCGCCGTCACTTCCACCCAGGTGCCGAAGCCGCAACTGCGCCCAGTCAACGCCGAGGTCCAGCGCGTCGCCCATGGCCCGCACGTCGCAGTTATGGCTGCGGAAGGAGGACAGGAAATTGACGCACGTTTGCTGGTCGCGCCGCCGCGGGTCGAGCGCGCCTTTGCTGCCAGGCGTGGCGTGCTGCTGGGCGAACGCGTGCCAGGCGCCTGTGAACCTCGCCCCCAGGGTGACCTGAAGCCGCTTTATCGTCTCGCTAGGTGTCTCCCCGGGGGGGTCCCACTGGATGCCGCCGATCTTAGCTTTATATAGCTGCTGTCCCGTGTCTGGGTCTAAAGGTTCTGGACAGTGACGCGCGGCGGGGCCCGCTATCAGGGGCGGGGTGGTCAGCGGCTGGTCCTCGGCGCGGCGCCTGTTGCTGCTTCTGCGGCTGCTGCTGCTGCGTCCGCCGCCTGCCGTCTGCCGTCTACCAGACCCGCCAGCGCGGTCGGCGTCGCTACGGACCAGGTTTCGGCCCAGGGGCGGCGGGGAGACTGGAAGGCCGCCAGTCGCAGAGGCTAGGCAGGGCGTCCACCTGCTGCCACGAAGACGCGCTGGGGGAACGTTCCGGCCGCGCTGCCGTCGTTCCTCGGCGCTCGAGCTCGCGCCATTGCCAGGGAGGGAGGGGCCAGGGCAAGTAGTGTCAGCCAGGGGAGTGTGGCGGTGGGTGGTTGCCTGTTCCTGTACTGGCCCATGCTCCCTTTCCTGTGCTGGCGCCACTTCCGCGCCCTCCCCGTGGGCGGCCGGCAGCTCCTGCTCATCGGGCTCTTCCGGCTCCTGCTCCGCATGCTGCTCACGTTCGCTGCGCTGCGACTGTTCCGACTGGTTGGGCCCGCCGCCGGAATCGCCTATGGCTTCGCGAGGCGCGGCGGCTACTGGGGCACGGAAGCCTGGCGGGGACTCGCGGGTTGGCGCGGGCCGCGCGGTTGGCCGCCAGGTAAAGGCCGAGTCGCCTCCAGCAGCTGGGGTGGAGAGGAACGCTGCACTGTGGTAAGCGGGGGCAGGCCCCTCCCGTTGGCGCTCGCCTGCAGACCCGCGCCCGCCCTCGTCCACGAGCGCGCCCCCATCTGTCGCAGCGTGACTTTCGCCATGTGTGGGAAAGCTGCGGGTCGTACCTGGCCCAGGCACGTTGTCAGACACCGTTTCTTTCGCCAGGACGGGAGTCGCCTTCCTCAGCGTGGCCCGGCCTTCGAGAGGGAGTGGCTGCGGTTCGCTGCCCATTCGGGCGGATTCGCTGACAGGGGAACGAGGACGAATGGGCGCGAAGGGACTTCTCTCGACAAGCTGGTGGATGGCCTCGATGTCCTGCCTCTGCAAGGCATGTTCGCGGTTCCCCAGCGGGGGGGCTTCGAAAGTGCCAGGGAAGGCGGCGGGCGGAGTCGCAGCGGGGCGTTGTTGGGTCTCGCCGCCAACCAGATGTATCGACAGCCCCAGGCTTTGCAAGTATTGGGCTCCGTATCGGCCGTCGGCCACGGGGATGGCCTCGGAGGCGTTGGCTGGAGGGTCTGCGCCGATCGCAAACGCGCGCCCGTCTGTGGCCCGCGCGCACCTCCAGGAGTCAAGCGAAACCTCCAAACGTGAGCGCCCAGGGCCGCTATCAGTCACACTTTCGCGCGCCCGCGCGACGCGAGAACTGTAACAACTGACGGCCACGTTTGGATTTACGACCTTCTGGCTGTCTGTTGCGCACGGAATGTATCCGAATTCCGCAGTGCCGTCCGCAGCATTCCGAACTGCCGTCGCGATGCTGTTGCCAGGAGAGTGCGCCATTTCGGGCGCATATTCGGCGTCCGCCAAGACTCTGCTCCCAGGGCGCTGGTAAGAGTGAGGGGGCGCAATTTCGGCCGCATCTTCCGCCTCAACAACGAGACCGCCCCCGGGACGCTGATAGGAGTGAGGGGTTGTAGGAGCGCCTGCGTGGTTGTCTCCTGGAGGGGAAGGCACCGGCGCGCTGTGGCTGACGACCGCCTGTTCGGTCCGTAGCACTCCCAGGGGACTACTGCAGCTGAAGGCCGCACGTTCCAGTGTGAACTCCTGACTCTCTATGCTGCGAGGAGGCTCGAGATATCCTCCACCATCCGCTCGGGGAAGCGTCGTGGACCTCCTCTCGGGAGGACGCTGGTCTCCGAGCGCAGGCGCGCCATCTGCGGCATTCCCGACTGTCGCCACGATACTGTTGCCAGGGGGGCACGCAATTTCGGCCGCATCTTCCGCCTCAACAAAGAAACCGCCCCTGGGGCGCTGATAGGAGTGAGGGGTTGTAGGAACGCCTGCTTGGTTGTCTCCTGGAGGGGAAGGCACCGGCGCGCCGTGGCTGACGACCGCCTGTTCGGTCTGTAGCTTTCCCGGGGGAATACTGCAGCTGAAGGCCGCACGTGCCAGTGTGAACTCCTGACTCTCGATGCTGCGAGGAAGCTCGAGATATCCTCCGTCATCCGCTCGGGGGAGGCGTCGTGGACCTCCATTCGGGAGCAGGCCGGTCTCCGAGCGCACGCGCGCCCTCTGCGGCATTCCCGACTGTCGCCACGATACTGTTGCCAGGGGGGGACGCGATTTCGGCCACATCTTCCGCCTCAACAACGAGACCGCCCCCGGGACGCTGATAGGATTGAGGGGCTGTAGGAGCGCCTGCTTGGTTGTCTCCTGGACGGGAAGGCACCGGCGCGCTGTGGCTGACGACCGCCCGTTCGGTTCGTGGCTCCCCCAGAGGACTATTGCAGCTGAAGGCCGCACGTTCCAGTGTGAACTCCTGACTCTCTATGCTGCGAGGAGGCTCGAGATATCCTCCATCATCCGCTCGGGGAGGCGTCGTGGACCTCCTCTCGGGGGCAGGCCGGTCTCCGAGCGCAGGCGCGCCCTCTGCGGCATTCCCGACAGTCGCCGCGATACTGTTGCCAAGGGGGGCACGCTATTTCGGCCGCATCTTCCGCCTCAACAACGAGACCTCCCCCGGGACGCTGATAGGAGTGAGGGGTTGTAGGAACGCCTGCTTGGTTGTCTCCTGGAGGGGAAGGCACCGGCGCGCTGTGGCTGACGACCACCTGTTCGGGCCGTAGCACTCCCAGGGGACTACTGCAGCTGAAGGCCGCGCGTTCCAGTGTGAACTCCTGATCTTCGATGTTGCGAGGAGGCTCGAGATATCCTCCACCGTCCGCTCGGGGAGGCGTCGTGGACCTCTTCGGCGATGCATCAGCAATGCATCGGCGGCGCACAGGCGATGCATCGTCGACGTCGGCGATGCATCGGCGACGTCGACGCGAAGAAGATCGGGCAGCACATCGAGACGCATCGGCGATGCATCGGCGATGCGGCGCCTCGGGAGGAGGCTGGTCTCCGACCGCGGGCGCTCCCTCAGCAGCAATCCCACTTGTCGCCGCGATACTGTTGCCAGGGGGGGACGCAATTTCGGCCGCATTCCGCCTCAACAACGAGACCGCCCCCGGGACGCTGATAGGAGTGAGGGGCTGTGGGAACGCCTGCTTGGTTGTCTCCTGGACGGGAAGGCACCGGCGCGCAGTGGCTGACGACCACCTGTTCGGTTTGTAGCTCTCCCAGGGGACTACTGCAGCTGAAGGCCGCACGTTCCAGTGTGAACTCCTGACTCTCTGTGCTGCGAGGAGGCTCGAGATATCCTCCATCATCCGCTCGGGGAGGCGTCGTGGACCTCCTTTCGGGAGCAGGCCGGTCTCCGAGCGCGGGCGCGCCCTCTGCGGCATTCCCGACTGTCGCCACGATTCTGCTGCCAGAGGGGGGCGCACTTTCGGCCGCATCTTCCGCCTCAACAACGAGACCGCCCCCGGGGCGCTGATAGGAGTGAGGGGTTGTAGGAGCGCCTGCTTGGTTGTCTCCTGGGCGGGAAGGCGCCGGCGCGCTGTGGTCGACGACAACCTGTTCGGTCTGTAGCTCTCCCAGGGGACTACTGCAGCTGAAGGCCGCGCGTTCCAGTGTGAACTCCTGACTGTTCATGCTGCGAGGAGGCTCGAGATATCCTCCATCATCCGCTCGGGGAGGCGTCGTGGACCTCCCTTCGGGAGGAGGCCGGTCTCCGAGCGCAGGCGCGCCCTCTGCGGCATCCCCACCTGTCGCCGCGATACTGTTGCCAGGGGGGGCGCAATTTCGGCCGCATCTTCCGCCTCAACAGCGAGACCGCCCCGGGGCGCTGATAGGAGTGAGGGGCTGTAGGAACTCCTGCTTGGTCATTTCCTGAAGGCACCAGCGCGCTGTGGCTGACGACCACCTGTTCGGTCCGTAGCACTCCCAGGGGACTACTGCAGCTGAAGGCCGCACGTTCCAGTGTGAACTCCTGACTCTCTATGCTGCGAGGAGGCTCGAGATACCCTCCATCCACCGCTCGGGAAGGCGTCGTGGACCTGATCTCGGGGGGGGGCCGGTCTCCGACCGCCGGCGCGCCCTCCGCGGAACCACCGCCTGTCACCGTGACACTGCTACTAGGAATGGGCGCGCTGTCGGGGGCATATTCGGCCTCCACCAAGACTCTGTGCCTGGGGCGCTGATAGGAATGAGGAGCTGTAGGAACGCCTGTCTGCCTGTCTCTGACAGAAGGAAGAACCGACCCGCTGCGGCTGACCACCGCGTGCTGCCTGCAACTCTCCCTGGCGACTGACGCAGCTAACGGCCGCTGGTTGGCGACTGTCTTCAGGCGAAACGCCGCCTCCAGATTTGCAGCAATCGTCAACCTCAGATTTACGATTGTCTTCAAGCGGGTCGGTTCTGCGCCCAGGGAGCGCGCTCGCGACGGCGTCCGCCGCGCGCCCAGCAGCCTGGGCCAGGGCCGCGACGGCCGTCCAGAGGGAGGCCTGCGCAGCCTTTGCGGCGGCAGCGGCGCAGGCACACGCGGCGGCGGCGGCTGCGTCGGGCGTCGCACTGGCGCCGACTGCGCGGGCGCTTGGGGCGTCAGCAGCGTCGGCGGCGAAGGCGGCGCGGGGCGCGGGCCGCCGTGCACGGGCGGCGCCAACTCGCCCGAGGGCGTCGGCTGCGTCCGCGGCCCTGGTTGGTGCGCGCGCGTGGGCCGCCGCAGCCACGTCGGCCCCCCAGAAGGCGTTGGCGGCGGTGGCCGCGGCGGGGCAGCCATCGCCAGCGGCGCCAGCGGCTTTGGCGGCGCACACGGCGGCGGGCGCGCCCAAGGGAGAGGGCGCCTCCGACGCGTTGGCAGCGCCAACCGCGTTGGCCGCGCTGGCGAGCCCAGGGGGGCGGCCGCCGGCCGCGGCAGCAGCGTCCAGGCGGCCCTGATTCGCAGCGCGCCCCTGTCGGCGCCGCCGCGCCGCCGCAGTCTCCATCGCCCCGGGCTGAGCGCCAAACACGTATGGGGGGAGCGCGCCGTCTCGACTGCCAGGATTACCAGGGTTGCGACTGAAGGTCGCCCTTCCACTCTGCACTGCCAGGCATCTGCTTGGGACCCCTCTACTCGTACTGTCGCCAGGAAACACGGGATTAATCGGCGAATCCGAAGTGGGATTGATCGGCATGCTGGGGACTGGATCTGCCTGAGAAGCTGGCTGCGCTGCACGGTAACGGCCCAGGGGGCAGCTGAAGGCTGCACTTCCAGTGAGAGAATCCTCCAGATAGTCGTCAGTCGCCCTGGTCACCACGGCTGGAGCCGCCTCGAAATTCTGAGTTCCAGGTCCCCGGAGGCTGGTGCTGCTGCAGCTGCTTCGGCTGCTGTTGCTGCCGCTGCTGCCCTGCTGGTGCGTCTGCCCGCTGGGAGCCCGTTGGTGCTGCAGCGGCGTGGCCGCGGCGGCGCCAGCCGCGGCGGGCCCAAGCGCGGCGGCGCGGGCCACGGCGGCCGCGGCGCCGGCCGCGTGGCCCGCGGCCGCAGCGGCGGCTGCCTCCGCCACGGCCGCGGCGGCGGCCGCGGCGGCGCCGCGGCGCAGCGGCCGCAGGGGCGGCGGCGGCGGCGGCACCGGCCGCCGAGCCCGCGGAGCAGGCCCCAGCGGCGCCCGCGGCGCCGGCGGCGCCCGCGGAGCCAGCGGCCTCGCCGGCGGCGGCGGCGCCAGCGCCGCGCCCGGCGCCAGCGGCGCCTGCGGCGCCAGCGGCGTCGGCGGCGCCCGCGGCGCCACAGGCGGCGGCGGCGCCCGCGGAGCCGACGGCGCCGCTGGCGCAGGGGCCGCCAGCGGCGCCGGCGGCGCCCGGCGGCCGCAGAGGCGGCCGCGGCGGCCGCCGCCGCGGCCGTGGCGGCGGCGCCGCGGCGGGCGGCCGCGGGGGCGGCGGCGCCGGCGGCACAAGCCGCAGCAGAGGGCGGCCCGGCGGGCCGCGCAGCCAGGCTGCCAGCGGGCGGCAGCCTCGGCGGCGGCCGCGGCGGGCCGCGCGGCCGCGCTGTCAGCAGGGGCCGCGGCGGCGGCGGCGCAGGCGGCAGCCAAGTGCAGCGGCAGGCCAGGCGGCGGCGCCGCGGCGGCCACGGCAGCCGCGCCGGCGGTGCCAGCTCGGCGTGCGGCCGCCGCCCGCCGCTGCTGCCGCCAGCAAGCCGTGCGCGCCGACGGCGACATCAAAGCGGGGCTTGCGACACAGAGACCCACGAGCGCGCGAGGGCTCACCGTGGGGATCGTGCGAGAAGAAAGAAAGCCTGCTGCAGGCGCGCACGCCTCGGGCCAGCCCCTCGGCAGCAGACAAGCACGAAGCCGCAGGGCGACGGTTTCGTACTTGAGCCAAGGGGGGCTACGGAGATGGTGGGGATACGCGAAGCGCCAAGAATTACCCCAGATTCGCCCTTCACAAGCCACAAGCACTTCTGCATCACTCGCCCCCGAGGCACGGCCCGTTGTACATTTCTATACGTTTGCACCCCCGAAGCCGCAACCCATCGAACGCTACTTCGCGCAGGCGCTCCCGAAATCAAAACCCCTTGTAGATCACGCCAGCTTCGCCCTCCACAATTCACAACCCCTGTGACATGCCAGATTCGCGCCCCCGAAGCCACAACCCATGTACGCTACTGCTGGCGGCCCCGAACCTACAACCCCTTGTTAATTACTACGCCCTGGCGCTCCCGAGGCCGCACTCGGGTGTAAGTTTCACGAGACTCGCGCTCCCCAAAGCAGAGAGAACGCGTTTCACGGGCACTTGCCTTGGGCACATTCGGCGGCGCGTTTCAAACCGGGGGGTGGACCCCCCCCCAACACTCGGCGCCGTCGATTAAAACCAGGGGGACTCCCCTCCCCCCAAACACCCCCCCTGCCGAACCCCCCCCCCCCTCCCAAGGAAGGGGGGGTTCAAACCACCCCCTCCCCCTCGGCGCCGGCGCCGGCGGCCGCCAGCAGCGCCTACGGCGGGGACGCAGCGATGATGACCAGAGGCACCCCAGGGGGGGGGGTTCAAACGCCCCCCCTCCCAATGGGGGGTGGGTTCAACCCCTCCCCCCCTCGGCGCCGGCGCTGGCGGCGGCCAGCAGCGCCCCAGCGCCGGCGACGGCGGGGATGCAGCGACGACTACCACCACCACCACCACCACTACCACCACCACCACCGCCTCAACCCACCACGACCACCACCACCAACAACAACACCACATAACCACCACCACCACCACAGCCACCACCAACATCACCACCACCACCGCAACTCACCATCGCCACTACCACAACCACGAAAACCCACCACCACTACCACCACCACCACCACAATCTACCACACCACCACCACCACCGCCACAACCACCACCACTACCAGCAGCACGACCCACCGCCACCACCACAAACCACCACACCACCACCACCGCCACCACCACAACCCACCACGACCACCACCACAAACCACCACAAACCACCACCACCACCACAACTCACCATCACCACCACCACCACCACAAAAAAAAACCCAACCACCACTACCGCCACCACCACCACAATCTACCACACCACCACCACCACCGCCACAACCACCACCACTACAAGCAGCACAACCCACCGCCACCACCACCACAAACCACCACCACACCACCACCACCGCCACCACCACCTAACCCACCACCACCACCACAAACCACCACCACACCACCACCAAACTACAACCACAACACACCACCACCACCACCACCACCACCACAAACCACCACCACACCACCACCAAACCACAACCACCACCACCACCACCACCACCACCCACCGCCACAACCACCACCACCACAAACCACCACCACACCACCACCACCGCCACCACCACCTAACCACCACCACCACCACCACAAACCACCCCCACACTACCACCAAACCACCACCACACCACCACCACCACCACCACAAACCCACCACCACACCAAACCACAACCACCACCACCACCACCACCACCACCCACCGCCACAACCACCACCACCACAACAAACCACCACACCACCACAACAAACCACCACACCACCACCACAACCAACCGCAACCCACCACCGCACCACCACCAAACACCCACCACCACCACCACCCACCGCCACAACCACCACCACAACAAGAAACCACCACGCCACCACCACAACCAACCGCAACCCACCACCACCACAACCACCACGAACCACCACCGCACCACCACCAAACCACCACACCACCACCACCACCACCCACCGCCACAACCACCACCACCACAACAAACCACCACACCACCACCACCACAACCACCACCACCGCCACCACCGTCGTCCTCGTCGACGGTCCCCGCCACCGGCGCCGGACGCCGCAGGCGCCGGCGCCGGCCAAGAAATGGAAATCGTCGTCCCCGCCACCGTCGCCAGCAGCCGGACCCAAGCGCAGCGCTGGCCCGAGAAGAGGGGAAACAGGGCGGGGGGGGGTTTGAACCCCCCCCCTCCGTCACGAGAGGGGGGGGGAGATCCGGTTCCAACCCCCCCCCCCTCCAAGCGACCACAGAACGCGCTCTTTCCCAAATCAAAATCTCGGAACGACGCCATGCTCGCGCTCCCGAGGCCGCACCCCCTCGCACATGATGATGATAATGATGATGCTGCTGCTGCTGCTGCTGCTGATGATGATGATGATGATGATGATGATGATGATGATTTTTGATTTGCAGCCATTGTATCATGAATCATGAAAGTCATCTGGGATCCTCTTGAATCTCACCCGCCGGCTGCACGGAGCCCGCACAAGGCCGCCGGGGTCACATCGTCAAGTGGGCGAGCTCCAGCTCAGAGTTACATCGGAGTACTTTGCAAATGAGGTTGACCAGCTTTTCGCAGCCCGTGAGTTCAGCATTCGTCACCGTCGTATTGCGTCCTATATAATAACTGCCTCTGGCTAGTACCGCCCAGTCCGGCACGGCGAGGTCGTCACGCCAGCAACGCAAGACATAGCCGCAGCCGTAGTGCCCATTGCGGCTGCCGCCGTCGAACAACCCTTGCAGTTTCCATGGTGTCGGTGTTGTCCAGAGACATGACAGTTGCTGTTTAAAATGATGGCGCCTTGTGTGCTCGGGTGGCCTCGGCGTCGGCGAGTTTGTTGCCCTCCCGGAAGATGTGCGTCGCCAGGTGGCCCCTGGCTCAGCTGACAAGAAGAGTGCCGCAGCCCACTCGTGGTGAAGTCGGTCCTGGAGGGACGCCAACCTCCTCGCATAGCCATGGGATGTGGCTCGCGAGAGGCCGGCAAGCCAAGATATCACTGTGTAGTTGTCGCCCCGGAGGTCAAGCAGGGCCCGCGCTGGCACCCAGGTCTCCTCGCGCCACTTGATGGGCTCTTCTACGTAAGCTCGCGGTTGTGTCGTAACGGCTGTTGCGCTCACTGCCCGTGCACGTTTTTGACGATCCCTCTGCAAAGATCGCCCTTTCATATCCCATCGTTGGAGCGTCGCGTAGACGAAATCGTCCCGAGTCTGGTCCCATGAGTCATTGAGGAGGTCACGCCAAGACGTACTTTTCCAATCGATGAAGCAGTCCTCCCAGGTAGTCTGGTGCTTCCACCCTGTTCTGTGCTGCCAGCGATTCTCCGTGCGGTCGGTAACCCATTTGCCGTGGCTTTGCAGGGCTCGGCTCACCCCGCACCTCACCCGCCAGCCTGCCTCAGAGAGGTGATTCATCCCATAAGTGACCCATTGTTCGTGGGAATCCCCATGTAAGCGAAGATGCCCAGCAAGACGGTGCACACGCATGAGAAGCTGTTCTTCCACCAGGCGGTGCCCCAAAGAGGTGCATAGTCTCCTTGCAGTGCGTGTTGAGCGCTTGAGGTAAGCATGGCAGCTCTCTCGTGGTCGCTTCCGTACCCTCGCGATTTTCTTCAAAAAAACCTCCTTCCGCATGGCGTGCTCGTTGCACCAAGGTTTTGTTCAATTCCCAACACTCCGCGCCGTAACACAGCGAGGAGGGAATCGATTCGGCATATCTTCGCAAGCGTTCCCTAACAGGTAGGGCATTCGATCTCAAGGCCTTGTCCGCCCAGAAATGTTTTACTGCAATATGGAGTGGGTGTTCCAGGGCCGGCAAGCTGCTACCATCGTCCGCCACCATCGAGCCCAAGAGTGCCATGTGGCGCGTCCGGGGCACATCAAGCTTCGCCAGCCGCGTGGGTGGTCTCCATTGGGCGAAGTAGTGCGGGTCGGTGATGGTCTGCACGCAGCTCGGTGGAGGTGCAATGACAAAGTCAGCAGGTATCGGGATTTCTACTGTCCACTGGGGCGTCGGCCCGACGTGCGAGGACGACATCCATTCCAGGCTCTGCGCTTTCCAGTGCAAGCCTCGCATCAACATCTCCTGGGTCAGGTCAGTCACCATCGCCTTAAGCATGCTGAGGGAGGAGGCGTAGAGCAGCCACTTGTCCACCCAAGAGCTGTGGGTGTAGCGGCGGCCTGAAGCTCGGAAACCCATATATTTCATGACCCACTTCTGCGCACAAGCTCTGAATACCTCCTCCGCAACCACGTTCCACTTGAGAGTGGTGTCAGTGGCGCCGGTCTTCTCGCAGCGAGCGTAGCGGATCCATGGGGCGTTTGGTATTCTGGCATCGAATGCGTCGTCGAACATCTCACTCATGTGCACGATCAAACATTTTGCCAGGTTCAGTTGGAGACCCATGCATTCGCCGGCACGGATGACCGCGCGCAAGACAACGGGTGCGGCGAGCTAGAAATTAATAGCAGTGATCTGGATATCGTCCGCGAACACTCTCGAGGTGACTTGACTGGGCGTGAGCTACCGATGCAATGCTCAAAGCAGCGGATCCAGCCATAGCGCAAAGAGAGCACCTGACATGGGGCGCCCCTGTTTGATTCCCTGGGTAATGTCACACTCTTCAAACACCTTCCTACATAACGCAATATTGGTTTTGATGATAGCGTGCATGAACCGAATCGCATTCACGAGAAATGTGAGCAGGTTCGTCAAGTCTAGCAAGTCTAAGATCCAGTCGTGCCTCAGCGACGGGAGCGCGGCGCGGAAATCGAGGAGCAGCACGCCCGCATTCGGCTCGCCGCGGCAGCATGCGTGCTCCAGAATGTCGGCCTCGAGACATAATATGTTGTCGAGCATGGGCCTTTTCGAACATAACATGCATGCGCAGGCAGAACACTATACTGGCATCGGCCAACGAGACAATTTCGTTTTCGGCCCTGCTGAGGGCAAGTGGACGAACCTGCGAGGCTTCCCTGGAGACTTCGGCAGGGCTCGGCGGGAGCAATGGCCTTGGGAGGAACGCGGCGAGGGACGCGTTGAACCTCTCGTGCCGGGGTCCGAAGATAAGCTTGTCCAGAATAGCTGGGCATTCTTGGTATAGGGCGACGTGAATGCGCTCGCTCGCGCGCCGCCAAGCGCTGCGCGGGACGCCGTCGGGCCCCGTCGCGGAGCCTCGGCGACCAGAGAGCTTGCCTAAAAAACTATGGAAGTCGAACATCAATTCGATACCTGGCGCAACGGTCTGAACTGAACTATGCCGCGCAACGGCAGCTTCTGGTGGCGGTATCCTTCCGCGCGAACCCTGCCCCTGTGAGCCCCGCCCCAGTGGGCAGCCAGGTTTTTCGCGCCGTCGTCCATATCGGGAGGAACGTAGCCGGCGGGATCAGGGGCCGACGTTTAAAGAATCCTCGTCCTCCCGGAGACCACTGCTTGAGAAGCTGGCGCAACCTTCGGGCGCGATCGTCGCCCGCGGCGCCACCTCCAGCCGCTCGGCCGCGCAGCTCGCGCTGGAGCAGCGCGTGCTGGAGAGCAGCCAGGTCGCGATGAAAATTGGAGCGTCTCTGAGACTGCGGCCATCTAGATCAGCGCGAAGGCCGAGCTGAGGTAGAGCTCGAATGCATCCAGAGACTTCCCAAGGCTTGCCATCCCGAATACCGTGAACCAGTTCCATATATGCAATGTGTTTCTGAGCATCCGATTTTTGGCCCATGAAAGAGCGCGCTTGACATCGACGCATCCTCGGCGACGAGCGTCGCATCTTTGACGGCGAGCAGCATAGGGGTCAGCGGGAAGGGCGTCGCAATCCAAAGCCGCGTCGATTTCGCGGGCGAAGTCGGGGCGCTCGACCATTCAAGAGGGGGTCGACGGAGCATCGCGGTCGCCGGGCGTGAACTGCAACCAGACAGGCATGCGGTCGCTAGGTAAGGAGACATCGCACGCCAGACCTATGACTCCACTGCGAGGGGCTGCATCTACAGCGTCTGCAGTAGCGGCGGACAGATGAAACCGATCCAACCTTCCAAGACTAAGTGCACCATCGCCCCACCTCCAAGATCGGAGCGTCGGCTCGGGCTGGGCGATCTAGGCATGTGTTCCGACGTAGCGGGTGGGCTTCCTGAGCGTTGTCTATCTCTTTTTGTTTCTCTCTCTCTCTCTTGTGTGTGTGTGTTTTTTTTTCTTGTTATTTTTTCTTTTATTTTTTTTTTCTCTCTCTCTCTCTCTCTCTCTCTCTCTCTCTCTCTGCCTCCCTCTCCCTCTCTGTCTCCCTCTCTCTCTGTCTCCCTCTCTCTCGACCGTGGGCCCCCCGCCGTCCGCGCGCGCCCGGACCTCCCCCTCCTCCAGAGACTTGAAATCGCCGCCCGTGATCGCGGGGGCCTGGTCATGTAGCAAGGCGCAAACAACGACGGATCGGATCGCGCAATCATTCTCAGCGTCGGTCAGCACGGGGTTCACATGTATATTCGTAAGCTGAAGAGTACCCTGACTGCCAAACAGTGTGCGCGGCATGCAGCGGCCCGCCACAACCTCGAGCGGCTGCGCAGCGCGGAATCAGGACAGGCACGAGGTGGCACCGAGATTGTGGCACCTCCAGCGGCAGAGGGGGAGCAGAACGAGCCGGGGTGAGAATAGTTTGGCGCATCGCGATCCAACGTAAGAGGAAATGTTTCTGTCCCGTGGGCTTCCTGCATTAGTATTATCTGACATATGTTTATGAGACGCCTGGAGGTTTTTTTGTGTTTCTGTTGTTGTCTGCGCGTGTCGCCGTAGACGCTGTCGAACAAATTAACGCGCGCGAAAGACCCGCGTGGCGAGACCCAACGCGCGATCGATCGCAACTGGATGAGGCTGCCCTCCCGAGCAGCGTCACTTCTCCCAGAGACTGCAGGTGGAAGGTATGGATCAACAATAGCACGGGCATTTTTGGTAGCCGAGGGGGTTGAGGTAGAGACACGCGAAACACCATCCTCTTGCACGTGAAGAAGGGTCCGATGCAATTCAGCATCGCACTCGTCGTTGTCATCGGCTTCTGCGTGGCGACTGCGCTCATGTCCTGGCCCAACAGCGTCCTATTCTCGGTGTGGGGCCGACGTGGCGAGCTCGGGCAGGTGGTCGATCTGGGCGTTGGTGAAGCCGCATTTCCTGAGGTTCGCGCGTTTGGGCTCGACTGTCGGGGCCTCGCCTTCCATCGCATTCTTGAGGTCCGCGAGCTCGTCCATCAAGTCGCCGTTGACTAGGAAGCAGAGGCCCAGGTACTTGTTTTTTGCAGCGTAGTCGGTCTGGGCGGACCATGTCTGGGCCTCAGTCATGATGTGTCGCACGTGCTGCCAGACCTGGCCTAGAACCCATCCCGTCTGGCGGACGTCGATGGTCTCGTCGGTACCAACGCGTAGCCAGTGCCTGAGGCCGCTGCCGTCGCCCCACTCGAGCGTCATGGTCCGAAACGGCAGAAGGGCATTATCGGCGTCCTCGAACTGGATAACGTACGCGTGCTGACAACTCTTGGTGATGGCCTGGCACCGATCGCGGTGGATAGGAGACATCAGCTGCTTCACGTGCTCGAAGTGCCTGTCGACAGCGGGGGCCATGAGCTTGACGGGGGGCCCCGCGCCCACGGCTTGCGGCGATCAGCTCCTGCGTTCCTCTCCTGGTCGGGCGGTTGATAAGGTCCCCATCCAGCGGATCGGCTCGAACTGACCGAGGGCGCTGGTGACATTGAAGCCACTGTAGTCTTCAGCTCGGCGATGGACTCCTCCATCTTGGAGAAACGATTCGCCAGTTGTGCTTCGAGAAGGCCGATGGACATATTGCGGTCGGTCACCCCGGCGTCGTCGTCGCTGTCGCGCATCGACTTCATGGCGGCATTCTGGATATGGATCTGGATCTGCTCGAACTGGTCATTATGCCGCTTCAGGTTCTGGTTCACGTCCTCCTTGAAGAAGGAGGCCATGCCGGTTGTGACCTGCACCGTCGTTTAATCGTGATTGCTGACCTTGGTCAGCACTTCGCCTATGCTGGCTAGTAGTCTGCCCATCTTCTGGTCCATGGGTGCCATCGGAAAAAAAAAACGCCGCGAACAAAGTGCTGTGGCTCGCGAAACAAATCCTGTGTAATCAGACGCGTGTGTAACCCGACGCGCGTGTCGAACCTGAGCCTTGAGCCAAAACGGCTAGGGATTATGCTGCTGATGAAGATGAATATTGTGATGATGATGATGATGCTGATGATGATGATGATGATGATGCTGATGCTGATGCTGATGATGATGATGACGATGACGATGACGATGACGATGGCGATGATGATGATGATGATGATGATGATGATGATGATGATGATGATGATGATGATGATGATGATGATGATGATGTTGCTGATGATTATGATTATGATGATGATGATGATGATGATGTTCCGTTTTCTTGTGTCCCCGAGGCCACCAGCCCTAGGAAACAATCCACGAACCCACCCCACGGAGGCTTCCAACAAGACCCCCCTCCAGAGCAGAACAGCTGCCATGGTCTGTTTCGGGACGCGTGTTTGGGGGGGGCTTTTCAGACCCCCGTCGTTTTCTGAGAGCTCGGTTCAGGGCTCGAGGCCACGAATCCTCGGAAATAGCTCATTCGAGGTGCGCGCTCCCGAAGTCCGAACCCTCATACAGTACACTGGAAGCGCTCCCGAGACCACCACCCCTCAGTGTGTATTACAAGCGCGCACAACCAGCCAACCAACAAACAGCCCAAATCAGCTGCCAAGCCTGAATTTAGCCAACACATCAACCAACCGAGTTGCCAGCCAACCGATCGACAAGAGCACTAACAAACCTCCCAACCATGTGGCCATGCAAATCCTTAGGGGGGGCCAGCGGCAGGAGAGCGACGCTCTTCACATCCGACCACTCCCGCCTGCGGGCTGGGCCGTGCGAGACCTCTCTGTCAGAGTCTTGGCCTCATTCGCCAGAGCCTTGTCAATCCCTGGAAGTCCCTCCGAGGTGGCCCCACTCTGCCGGCGGTCCCTCCATGTCCCCCCTTGCGCAAAGACCTCCGGCCGCCTCAGACAGCCCCGACACGACCAAACACGGCCCAAACACGAGCCAGGAGAGCCCCAAGAGGCCTCCCAGATAGCCTAAGAGGGCCCGCGATTGTCCAAGAGCGTCCCAAGACGGCCCACGATGGCCTCAAGACGGCCTCAGTAGCCCCCCAAAGCTTCAATTTCCCCCCAGCGGGGGCCCCAAGAGGCCCACATCAACGATCTCGATGGATTTCGAAAGATTTTGGCGCTCTCGTCGTTTCGAGTTCTGAGCACTCCAAGACAGCCCAGGAGGGCTCCGAGATCGCTCCAAGACGGCCCAATAGGCCCCCATGAGGGGTCAGCAGCGGCCCAAGATGGCGACACGACGCAAACCTAACGTGCGCAAGGGAAAGAGCCTTGAAAGCCTTTCACCTGACTATTCGCCTGAAGGCTCTCGGCATGACGCCATATGGCCACCCAGGACAACAGAACAAGCCTAACGAGAGGCCCGAAGCCCCGAAAGTGCTATTGACAGGGCTTCCAGAAGCCTGCAAAGTCTCAACTGACCTCCTGAGGACTGAACACCAAAGACCCTGGCTTCCAAACAAACCTGTCCCCCTACCACACGCACAGTGCCCTAACCAGGCCCCCCAGGACACCCATCGACAAACACCCAGGACGCCCCGAACATAAATCAGTCCACAGGGAACTCATCGCTAAACGTGCGTCACATTTCAAGGGAGCAGCTGGTGATGCGCCGCCGGCGTCCGATGTGTGTTGCAATATATGGGATGCAGTCCGTGTGGTGACATCTGCGGGGTGCAGTATATGTGGTGTATCTTGTTTGATGCTAGCAAGCAATCTGGTGCATGCTGCTCGGAGCGATCAATGGAGTCTAACATCGGTGATCTATCCATGTCGTCCAGTCTAGATATTCCAACTTACGTCGTGCAACGTATGGGTTGCAAACTATGTCGTGCAATCTGTGTGTGCTTCTAGAACCGCCAGCCAGCGCTCGAGGCAGCCAAGATTGAAGGGGCCCTGGGACACACAAATAAATACACACAAATAGCAGGATTCCCCATATTCTCCCCTATATCTTCTGGATTTTTGCCTTCCCCCCCGCTTCCCATATTTTGCCGCCTTTTCCTGGGAATCGGCGACTCAATTGTGTCTGTGTGTGTTTTCTTCCCTCCTGAAAGATGCGACCGCCTGCGGGCACTGCGCGAACAGCCGGCAGCTCCAGACAAGCACGCGACGGGGCCACGACGCGGCGGCCACGGGCGGGCGCTGGACAGAGACCCGAGCCGCCCAACTGGCGCACGAAGCAGCCACGGGCGGGCACCCGGCGAAGCAGGAGAAGGAGCAGGAGGAGGAGGAGAAAGAGGAGGACGAGGAGGAGAAGAAGGAGGAGGAGAAGGAGGAGAAAATCATGGCCCCGGCTGGAAGTGGCGGCGGCGGCGAAAACCGCCCGGAGGCGGTAATGTGCCGTTCGGCAGCCAGACCCAGACGACCCAGCCAATGCCTGGGAGGACGGGCAGAGGACCCAGGGCCGAACCCAGACGGTGCTTTTCGTTTTCGTCTTGTTTTCGTTTTCCCTCGCTTTGGTCTCGAATCCGCCTTTACCGCGAGACGAAGTCGAAACGGAAACGGCCTACGACATCGCCTAAAACACCGTTTAGGTCCAGCCCTGAAGAGACCCATTTGTGCAAGCACGGCCTGGGGAGCAGGGTCTGTAGACAGCGAGGGTCACTTGATGTAGTGGAGATGCCCATAAACCTCGCAGGCGGCAAACTGCTATGTTTGCCGACGTGGATGAGAAGGAGGGGGGAGAACAGAAGCCGGTGGAAGAAATATTTACGGATCTGCACGCGCACCGCAAGGGCCTTGCCCTTGCTGGTGTCCTTGCCTGGGATATCCCGCGCTTGCTGTCGGCTTTCGCATTGTTTGTCGCGGCAATGTTAGCATCGGCAGCGTCAGCCCCTGCGTTGTCTGACCACGCACCAGTGCGAGCTGCGGCCGCCGCTGAAGGAGCATAATGTGTGGACGACACACCCGAGGAACGATAAGGATAATCCCAGTCTGCTCGGTTACGGTACTTGCACCAGAATGGCGCCACTTTTGACAACGACCACGGCGACACCGCATCGGTAGGCACCTCCGGACTCCGCATCATCGACCTTTGCTTGGTCTCTCTCCCTGGGACGCTGATACCGCGACTGTGCTCAGGAGCACTAACACCCCCGTGATGTCGCTACAATATTCGCAGCCCCTGTCACGGACTAAGAAGTGCCAGGCCTGTATCCAATCTTTGCCGCCCCGTCAAGCTGAAAAAGGCGAGGACTCCAGATGTCCTAGGCACCTTGAGTTTCCATGTATGTACACACAGGCCGTCGCTGCAGAGAAACAGCGTCGGGCCGTCATTGGTGTCGACGTGCTCTAGATTATCAGGCTTGCAAGTGAGGCACGCCTTCCCATGTGTCGAAATTCAGCCCGATATCAATTACAAGCTTATCTCGGTGAAGCGTGCCTCCTTCGCGAGAGAGCCGTGCTCTCCCTCAGCTGTCGGCGACGGCGAGTCCTCTGTTCTCCTCGATGTGTGCCATCTCGTCTGGCGAGCGCGGCAGAGCGCCTTCGGTGGCGGTGCAGTCGCCGACGTGCGCCACCGTGACGTGACAACCGCTAGGATCGCGGATGGCAATGGTGCGCGTGGTGCTGGACATCGGTAAAAACCTGTCCTCCCCCCCAGCCAGGAGCGCGGAACACGAGACGTGGCTGGTCTCCCGGGCACGAAGACTGTGGGGCGCGTGGGGACGATGTGCGCCTCCGAGGGGTCCAGCCTGTCGCCGATCTCCGGCCCGACGCCCGCGCAGCGGTTCCAAGGAGTGGGGGCTCGGCCGCGGGCGCCCGCCGCGCACCAGACGCGTGCTCGCTCGCGGGCTCTCGGCCACGGCCTCCTCCCGCAAGTCTGAGGGGCACCGGTCGGGGGAGACGGCACAGAGGGGGATGCATCGACCTCGAACGGCCGACACGTCGCCCATGTAGCGTCGATACGTCGTCGACAGATCGCCCTGATATCAACGATGCACCGTCGATGCGTCAACCATTCGAGGTCGATGCACCCCCCCTGTGCCTATCCCCCCCCCACTATCGTTGCCCCCGAGAGTCGCCCCTCGTGGTGCACCTCCGAGCGCAAGCTGCGGAAGGCGGGCTACTCCGCAGTGGTCACGGAGGCGACGGCGAGCGACACTGGGGAGGTGGGCTCTTACAGAGGCGCGGGAGTCCTCACCAAGAACCACCTCAAAGTGACATCTTGCCGACACAGGGGAAGTCAAAGTACAGTCTCGAGCGCAACATCAGACGCACGTGGAGTGTACGACGACATCGGCATGTGCGACTGGACCCCAGTCACCCTGCACATGAGCGGCACCTATATACTCATCATCTTCTTGTCTCTCTCCCTCCTGACCTCGCTGGCCGCATTCCTTGCCAACATCACGACGCCCTGGATCATCTGTGGCGACTACAACATGACTTACACAGAGTACGAGATGACGGGCGGGACCGAGGGGCTTGGGGCCGCCAGCGTGGTCACACTCCCCGTAGTCGAAGCCACGTGCTTCTTGGACGACAGTACGACGAGCAACCACAATTACGCACTGGTCAACGAAGGGGGCAGACGCATGATACGGCACACTCGGCCAGTGCAAGACGTACCTTGGATGCCGCACATCGGTATGGCCAGCAAGGTGAACGCCAACTTCAGCCAGAACGAGTGCAGCAGGCTGAGCATGCCGAAGGCCCCCCGACCTCCGCCACCACCACCACGACCAGCCAAGACCATGAACAGCAAGAGCGGCCAGAAGAAGGTAAAGGAACAAGGACCACACGAAGCGCCAGAACAACCTGAACAGCCAGAGGACCTGGACCAAGCGGATGCAGCTCGATGGGAAGCACAGGGAGACCACGGCGGGCGCCAACTCCTACCCCAGCACCACGACGCCAGAGCGCCTCCGCCCAGACTCAACAACATGGACAAGCAGGAAGTCGACCCGCACGCCGACATCGACGACTGCAACCTCGGACCCGACACTCAGCACGCCGACCACAACCCGCACATCCGGGAGTGCGCCACGCCCAGCGACGACTACATCGACCCCTGCATGCCCAACCACCACACGCAGCAAGGCTCCGACCTCCCACACCACACCTCAGCCGCTGCAGGCCCCGACGTTCAAAGGACGACGGCACACTACAGCGAAGGCACCCCACAGAATTCAGCACAGGACGACCAGACGGACTGGAGCTATGCCCGAAAGGTAGAGCAACAGCAACCGTTTGTGGACCGCCTGGCAGCCACACCCACTGCGGCAGCAGACGTAGACACAGCCTCAAGAGTCGACACCTGGGAATCGGCTACACTACCCCACCACGGCCGACCAGAACATGAGACCTACTACTGCATCGCGCACAAAATACCGTTGGAGGACCCCACCCACTACGTCGGCAAGTGCAACGGCTATGATTTCGAACCTACTCCACTTCGTGAGCACGGTGCAGGGCGGACTCGATATGCTACACACAGTGCTGATTGGTGGAGCCGTGCTGAGACAGTACTGTCCACCTTACTATCCCCAAGACAGCAAGTACGAGACCATCAGCGGCAACATGAGCTACACGCAGTGGGGTGCAGACTTGCTCGAGAAGGCCTACCACCACTGGACGAGGGTGCCAGCTACACGGCGCGACTACAGCGAGACCTATGGCGACATCGACCCACTCACTCGGACCAACTCCCACACGACGCCATGCAAAGCACGGCCATGCAAGCGAGCGACGAGAAGCATACGACGCCAGGTGTGCTCCACAGGATCACGACACCTCCACGGCGGGAGAAGGAAGTGACAGTTGGAGATCGGGGCCTTTGCAGCACAAAGGACATCGTTGACACCACGGCCGAGGACTCCAAGCGCACCCTTGGAAGGCGTGTCGTGGCGGATGCCCAGGGCGATCCACTCCCTGGGGGCCCGCTGCGGGGTGCCGAGGATCTCGGGGGCGGACCGCGGACGCGCTGCGGGACCAGCATGGAAGCGACGCTCCCCGCGCCTCAGCAAGACGCGCAGGGAAGGAGGGCGGTCCCCAGGGACGCGGCCCTCGGAGCGGACCAGCAGTACCACGACCAGAGACCCCGACATGACCGACACAAACTTGGGCAAAGTACTGGCCTTATTGCCGCTCCGCTTGGAAGGCATGTCGTAGCGGATGCCCAGTGCGACACGCACCCTGGGGGTCCGCTGCGGGGTGCCGAGGATCTCGGGGGCGGAACGCCATCGCGCTGCGGGACAAGCAAGAAAGCAACGCTCCCCGCGCCTCAGCAAGACGCGCGGGGAGGGAGGGCGGTCCCCAGGGACGCGGCCCTGGGCGCGAACCAGCAGCACCACGACCAGCACGACCACCACAAGCCTGGACACGATTATGAACACCTGATGGGACGCGCCGAGGGGGAGGACGCGTACTCCCTGCGTCGGCCCATGGGGGCGGTAGCGGATGGCCAGCGTGGAGATGCATTTGAAGGCCCACGCCCACCAAACTCTACCGCTCCACGCGACGACGACGACGACAATATTCGGCAAGACAACGCACGCGGCGGACGGCACGAAGTACACCGGCAAGACAACGAACACGAACAGGACAAAGGCTCGACAGAGAGCCTAGTACAACGACGGCGACGATGGGTGCTCCGACTCCTGGCGGCCGCCAGCCAGCATGATGGGCACCAGCTACACCGTGACCTGCACCAGCGTGAAGATGGGCGGTGTACAGGCCTTATTGCCGCTCCCCTTGGAAGGCATGCCGCGGCGAGCGCCCACGGCGTCCGCCCTGGGGGTCCGCTTCGGGGTGCTAAGGATCTCGGGGGCGGAACGTCGACGCGCTGCGGAGCCCGCACGCCATCATCGCTCCCTGCGCCTCCGCCAGACGCGCAGAGAGTGTGGGCGGTCCCCAGGGACGCGGCCCGCGGAGCAGTGGCTGCGCGGCACGCGCGGCCGCTGAGAGTCCAACAACCAGAGCAACGTCGGCGACGATGGAAGCTCCAACACCTGGCTACAGCCAGCCAGCACGACAGGCGCCAGCAACACCGCGGCCTGCACCAGCGTGGGATGGGGCAGTGTACGTGTCATATTGCCGCTCCCCTTGGAAGGCATGCCGCGGCGAGCGCCCAGGGCGGCCGCCCTGGGGGTCCGCAACGGGGTGCTGAGGATCTCGGGGGCGGAACGCCATCGCGCTGCGGGGCCAGCACGTCATCTTCGCTCCCCGCGCCTCCGCCAGACGCGCGGGGAGTGAGGGCGGTCCCCAGGGACGCGGCCCTCGGAGCGGCGGCCGCGCGGCGCGCGCGGCCGCCGAGCGACCGACAGCCACCGTGGCTGAGGGGGAAAGCTGGGGAAAGCTCGTCCGCTTCCTCGTCCTCCTGCTTCTCCTCTTTATCGCTCCTCTCCTTCTTTGCGCCCCCTTCCCTCCCCGTCCCCCCTGTCCATTCATGCCCTCCCCGACCACGCTGCCTGGTCTGGAGCTACGCTGCGGTGCCACATCGCGTCGAGCGTCGCCAGTGCAGCCTGCGCGAACAAACAAGCACATCCTCCTTCCCTCAACGGCGGGGATCCGTACGAGTGGTAGAAACAGTACAGTCAACCCGTATCATAAGGATGCGAGGTAAGGATGCAAGGGTCTTGGAGGGCCACGTTCGCATTTTTCGAACGAGTTTGCCCAGCGAGAGTCGCTAAGGATGGGCCGAAGGGGTAAGGATGCAAAGGTATCCTTGGGAGGTTGCTCATCCTTACTATGCGGGTTGACTGTGCCGCACACGCGTTCAGGATGAGACGACGGGCGCGGAGGTGCACGAGATGGACCGCAGCACGTTCCATCATACATCGCTGCTCCGAGCGGGAGCAAGCGGATGAGATGTCGAGAGGGAGACATGTGTGCGACTTCAGCCTGCCAGTGCGAGCACGGGTGCTTGGTATCCAATCTACTCGCGTGACCGCTCAACGCCCTCACATCTACGTGTGGCCCGCCGGACAAACCTGCAACTCATTGCCCAAAGCTCGTGCATCATGCACTGTATGAGTGACATGGTGCTCAACATTCCGCCTGTGTGCATCAATGTCTGGCTCTGGTCCACACAAACCCTGAACGTAGTCACTCGCAGGGTAACGAACGTGTGCGTCCCCCTCCCTGGCGCGCGGAGTGCGCCAAAGGCGGCGCCGCCAGGGGAAGGTCCCGCCCCGACCCGAGAAATTAATCTTCGCAGAGCTCCGAACATGTATATTGATGTAGTGCTCTCCTCCGCCATGGAAGCCCAACGCAAGCGTGACGCAGCACGGAGCGGCACGCCTCCCACTTCTTGGCCTGACCCGTCAGGACGATCGTCGTCTGGAACATTTCTGCCCCGCCGTGCGTTCGCGTGTCGCCCATCGGGCCACTCGTCCCCTTATCCCCATCCTACCTCAGCCTACCTTCCTCCTCCTCCTCCTCCTCCTCCTTCCCCCTCTCCCCCTCCATATCCTCATACATCGCCTCGTCCTCCGCTTCTCCACCCTCCTCCTCGTAAGTCGATGACCCTTCCTCCTGCTCCTCCCCTTCCTCCTTTGCTTTGGTCCCTTGCGCTGCCAGTACGGACAAGGCCACAGCGTAGAGGGCTGAGAGGTGACGAGGTCGCAGATCGGGATGTCGAAGAGAAGGGGAGGAGAATAAGGAGGAGGACGAGAAAGCATGAGGAGGATGAGAAATATGAAGAGGAGGAAACGGATGAGGAGGAGGAGGAAAATGTTGGAGCGTCTGAGGGGACCGCGTGTCATCCCGAACTACTGCCGCTGAGGGCAGGGCCTCCTGCGGCGCTTACCGCCGAAAAGCAACTCGACAGCTTGAAGAGCGGCGCGAACGAGCGAGCGAGCGTCACCACCTTTAAAAAAGGGGGCACGGCGACCCTTACTCTCGGTACAACTGGAACTAAGACACCGTATACTTTAAAGCCTCAGGATGGGGGTGGACAAGTCCCAAAGCCAGCAGAGGGTCCAACAGCGGAGGAGGAGGAGGAGGAGGAGAAATAAGGGGGGGGCGTGCAACCTAGGCGCGCTCGCGCCATATCTAACATCCATCCTCTTCCTCCCATCCCTTTCCATTACGCTGTTCTTCTCTATCAACCGACGCGTGCGACAGCAGGCCTGGAATTCCAAAGAGGACTCTATCGTGTTATGCGCAATGAGAAGGAAGGGAGCTGCGTACATTGAGGAGGAGGAGGAGGAGGAGGAGGAGGAGGAGGGGGAGGAGGAGGAGGAGGAGGAGGAGGAGGAGGAGGAGGAGGAGGAGGGGCAGGAGGAACAGGACGACGAGGAAGGAGGAGGACAGTGAGGACAGTGCCGAGAGCGTGCAGGTGAATCACGAACACGCCTCGAAAAAAAAACGAGAGAGGGCCCTCATCCACAAAGGGGCGCTCTCCGCGCCGTGCGCGGGGCAGGGGAGCAACGGTGCGAGGGTCACTAACGGCGCAACGCCGGGCAGTCCCCACTCGCACCGCGCCCCCCGCCCGCACCCGCCCACTATTCAGGTGCCTCGGGCTCGGGCGCCTGCTGAGCATCGCAGGCACCCCGAGCTCCGAGAAAACAAGCGGCTCGAGGGGCTCGCCCGCCTTGGGATGCAGGCCCCTTCGAGCCAGCTCGAGCATCGACGCGATGGAGGCCAAGACAGCCCGCTGCACTTAAGGGGCCCTTAAGTGCAGCGGATCTGCTCCTTCCGTGCGCGGGGCTGGGGAGCAACGGTGCGAGGGTCACTAACGGCGCAACGCCGGGCAGTCCCCACTCGCACCGCGCCCCCCGCCAGCACTTCCGCCCACTAGTCAGGTGCCTCGGGCTCGGGCGCCTGCTGCGGCATCGCAGGCACCCCGAGCTCCGAGAAGACGAGCGGCTCGAGGGGCTCGCCCGTCTTGGGATGCAGGCCCCTTCGAGCCAGCTCGAGCATCGACGCGATAGCTCCGTCCCCCCCACTCCCAGCTCCCGCCGACCCCGTCCCAGCCCTCTTGCACGCTCGAGACAGGCCGACCGACAGCCGATTGGGGCGCACAGCGTGCGCCCCGCACTTAACACAGATCAAAACTCGATCCAAGGCCTGGACCTGGTGTCCTGGCCCGACCTCCTGGGGGTCGCATGCACGGGAGGCCAGAGACTTCAACGACGAGGCCGTCGCTGCAAGCCTCCAGCAGGCTCGACATCGAATAGCTCCCCCAGCGAAGACCACAAAGTCGTGATCGGTCGGCCGCCGCGGACGGCGGGGCCGAAAGACAGCCTTCGGAGGCGCACGGAGTATCGGGGTGGAGAGGCGGGCCACGCGCTCGGCAGCCCAGGCCAGACAACGCATCGTGTCCTGGGCCCGAAGCAGAGAAAATTTGTGAGCCTTGACCACGGAGGTGGATCCAAGGAAATCAGCCGCTGCCACGCGGGCGAAAACATCAGCCCACATATTACCGAAAAAATGCTCCAGGGGCTCCTGGGAGGCCAGGCAGGCCTCAAACCCCTCGAGGACGGTCCGATGGGCCTTCGTCCAAACAAACACGGGCCTGACAGGGTCGCCTCTATACAGCTCGTGGATGCTCCGCCAGATACGAGGAAGGAGGAGGAGGAGGAGGAGGAGGAGGAGGAGGAGGGCGGTGACGAGCAAATGCAGCATGATCGTTTTGCAACGTCAGCGACACAGAAAAACATACCACCTCCAAGTCAGAGGCTCGAGGACGGCAACGTCTACAACGAGGGTGATTGTACGAACTCTCGCTGCTGCTGGCTGGGAGAACCAGCCCTGGACGCGTGTGCGACCACGCGACGCCGAACAGAAGCGAACACCACAACGAGGTAGTATGACGAATCTGATACAACACGCTGTCGGCCTGACTAGCCGTCAGAGGGCAGCTGGGCAGGACAGGCACAGCCTCCGCCGTCACGCAGCTCGGCGGCAACCTTGCGCAAGACCTGCTCTGGCTCTACTGTGCATTGGCCTGAGGAGGAGGAAGAGGAGGCTCGTCGGGAGCGGGGGGAGGTTTGTTAAGACTGTAAGCAGTGAGGTCAACGAACTGCGGAGTAATTCCTTCCAGCTTTGGGTGGAGCCCCCTGACAATACGGTGCCAGCTGTGCCTGCGTCCTCGCATGCGACGACCAGTCAACAAACACAGCAAGCGTGGGCGGGCATCGTGCTCTTAAGCCTCGAGCCTCTCCCCAATAGAGTACAGCTGACAACGTGTGCACACAACCGCAATGTAGAGGCATCGGAACAATCAAATGCGGCCATCGTGTTTCCGAAGATTGAGGCCTTCCGCGCTGATCCCCTGAATGCCCGCAACCCCGGGACACCTGGACAGAGGGGAAACGGAAGAACGCGATCCCCGAAGACAAGCAGAGCACAGCCGCGCGCTTTGGAGTCTGACCCACGAGTGGCCTTCAAGCTCCAAACGAACGCTCTAAAAAGAGGCGTGACCCAGGGCACATCCTGGAGGCCAAGGCGGGGCCGGGGCAAAAGCTTCGCAGCTAGCTTCGCCACCATGCGCGCAAAAGTAATCCTCCTCACCAAGGAATCCACTTCCTCCTTCGATGGCCTTGGGTGTTGCTCGCGGCCCATGTTGGCCAGTCTGTCAGCACGGTTGTTACCAACTCGCCTAGCACATTCTTCTGCACAGCCTGAGCGCGTCTAACTCCGCCCTGCCTAGCTTGCAGCACGAAACCTGCATGAACCCGCTTGTGCGAGAGAGCCATCGGGAGAACGATGTGCCAATGGTTGACGACACCCTAGCAATCGGGATAACTGGTAGTCGGCCCCGCGAGCACGTGCAGAACGGCAGCTGGAACTCCTAAATCGCCTCTCTGAGGCGTCTGGGGCCACGGGGCCCACAAACACCAGAAGACGGTGGCCCGAGGGTCGCCGCCAGGCGATGAAACGACCGCACCGAAACCATACCCCCCTACAAAAAGGCGGCCCGCGAACGCCGTCCTCCCCCTCGCGCGCACACTGGACCCCGGGGGCGTAGTGTAGTGCTTATGCGAAGCACCTCCAACTCTCAAGGCCCTCGGGAACTCGTCGCCGGGATGCAAAAAACGGGTGTTGGGACGAACGTCCTCATGAGTTTCAGCTTCCAGCGCCGGATGAATCATCGAAGCGTTCTGCCCCGCCCCCCGGAGCTCCATCCTAGAGTCCTGGCGGCGCGGGCGGCTCCGCGGCCCGAGCAGGAGCGCGTCAGGATGCTGGCCGCGCACCGCACGCAGTGTGTCCTCTGGCTGCTAGCCGGGAGTGAGCGCCCTGGTCTTCGCCCAGACTGCGCCGGCGGTGACGCCGCGGATGCCGCCGCGTTCTCTCGGCGAAGACTTCTTGGAGCGCGCGGCGGACTTCCCAATCTCTAAACAAATCCTTCCCTTCACTCCGTCCTTTCCTTGCAGGCCACGTCCCGCCCAACCTCCTGAGCGCAGCCTGCCGTGAGAGAATGCCAGCAGGCTTGGGGCGCGAGGGAGATGGAGGCCCCGAAGTCGTCAATTCGATGTGGGAGCGAGTTCACCGACCAACCGATCCCAGCGAAGGGCCAGCATTGGGCCCGCCACCCTCCGCTGGCTAACTTGCTTGTCGGTCCGGCAGGCCCGATCCCAGGCACGTCGAAGTTCCGCCCGAGACAGCGCGAAGTCAGAGGTCCCTGCGCGCAAGAGCCAAACCTCCTAAGAGCACCGAATGACAGGCCCTACAGCTCCAAACAGGCTGGGCCATCTTCCATAATCGTGGATCCCGAAAGCGAGCGCATGCCAGCAGCTGGTTTGATAGTAGAAGCAGCGCCCCTTCCGAACATTACGGGGCTCATGGTCAGACATGAATGCCGCCGCCCCGTACTGGGCCCCAGGAATCGGGCCGCTGCTGCAAATCTTCACAGCGCGTGCACCAAGGATGGGTCGTTGCTTCCCGAGGCGCTCGGCCTTCTTGGCAAAGTGCGTCATCCTGACCTTCGCCTTGGCTGATCTGCGGCCGCTGCGCCTGGCCACCCCAGCAATGGCGGCGACCCCCGGGTTCGTCGTGACCGAGGTGAAGCCCCGCGAGGGCGCCCATGTGATCCAGGAGAGCTTTCGCTGCCGCTGGGCTGGAAGACATCTACAATGTGCGCCCCCCCATGTCTGCCGTGATGACATCGTGGAGCATGTCGGCAGCGTCGCGCAGATCGAGCGCGACCCGACCTGCGCTGGTGGCCCCACTGACGGCAACGTGCCATCGTCTATGCGGATGTCTGGCTTCGTCGCGGGTGAGAGCGGGACCTTGTCACGTGCGCCGATCGAGTATATCCGAACGTGAGTCGCCACGAAGCTACAGCCAATTACGATACCTCGAGACACGTGCCAGTGCCCATTGACATGTCCAGCCGCAGAAACAAAACGAGCCCTACGGTCAGCTACCAACGCGTGATATACAACAGCGGGAGGAATAACGAACCGAATCGCATTGGCCTCGAGGCGCTCTGAGCTAAACAGTTCGCAGTACTTGTGCATGTCTGACAGCATGCTGGCAGAGACGTCCCCGTCAGCGACGGCCGCCTCGGCTCGGCGCGTCTGGCGCCAGGCCACGTCGAGCGCCCCTATGTGGTGGCGCGCTCGCGGCCCAGCTCCCCGCTGAAACCAGCGGGGCGCCTGGCTCGTCCCGTGAGGCGACGCTGACTACGACGTACTCCGATTCGGCGCCACCCTCCTTGCTCGTCGGGCAACAAAGGGATGGTCACGCCGAAGAGCTGCCTGGCGAAAGAGCCCGAACTTATCATGGGGTAGAAGAGGACGGCTACCACTCGCAGGCTGTCGTCGCACAGGGGCGCGAAATGGCGCAGGTGGAAGCCGTCGATGGCCACCGGGCGCTGCTTTCGCTATAATGCCTAGCGCCTATCGATGTCCTTGATCGCATCGGGGCCCAAAAAGGGAAGCTGAGCAAGGTGGGGGATGCGGCGAGCCACTTGGGGCCGTTGTTTGGCCTGCCGGTACACTTCATGCTAAATAACCAGAAGCGAACGGGACAGAACGCGCCGCCCGGCATGCAGTGCAGGACGGCTTCCAGGCAAACAGGTTCTGCAGGACCGAATGAGCTCGTTCCGCCCCCCTATCTACAGCCTGATCGTCTGCTGGGGCTTCCAGTCCTGCTGCGCAGTCGTCTTGTCCTTGGCGCAACAATATCCCACTGCTTGCGTCGCCTCCTTTCTCAGCTCCTGGAACTGAAGAACCCTCGGGCCCCTCGGGGGGGGGGGCCTGCCCCAAGAGCCCAGGAAATCCCGAACCTGAGAACACATGCCCGAGGAGTCCCCTTGGTCAGCCAAAAGCAAAGCGGGCGGCGCAAGCCAGTGCTCGACCAAATCTTGACCAGTCTGGTCCAGCGAGGTCGCCGACTAGATGCGCCTGTCCAAAGGGGCGGCGCGTGCGCCTCGCCAGCGAACGCAAGGCAGTTGGGGGCAGTTCGGGGAACTTGAGTTGCTTTATCCTTGCTGGAATTTCTTGTTCCCAAGAAGTCAAAGGGGGCCTTGCCTCCTGCGCCGCAGTGCGGCGGCGAGCCCCCCTGAAACCGAACGAAGCTCCTTCTCCGAAGTATTAGTCCAGACTTCAGGCGCGCGGTAGCTTCCTCCCTCCTTCCAGCGCCCATCCGCGTTGAAATCCAGGGGCCCAGTC